>VMDR010001780.1:0-111682 GCA_007922815.1 Macrotus californicus
TTGCTTATCTCCGTTTCGTTTGGCTCTTTTTCTGGAGTTTTGATCTGTTCTTTTCATTTGGGCCATGTTTCTTTGTCTCCTCATTTTGGCAGCCTCCGTGTTTGTTTCTACATATTAGGTAGAGCTTCTTTGACTTCGTGTTTTGATAGTGTGGCCTAATGTAGTCGGTGTCCTGTGGGGTCCAGTGACACAGCCTCCCTTATCACCCAAGCTAGGTACTTGAGGTTTGTGTGGGCTGAGTATACCCTCCTCTTGTAGTTGAGCCTTGGTTGTTCTTGGCAGATCAGTGGAAGGGATTTACTCAGGCCAGTCAGAGATAAGGATTGGCTGTGACCACTGACCACCAACCTCCGCCTTCTGTGGAGGATCAGCTGTTCTGGGGCAGGGTGGTGATGCTCCGACGTGGTCTGTACCTGTCTACTGGTAAGCTACTCCTGGGGTTTCCTGGGTGGTGCAGGCCAAGGTCAGCCCCCACCTATGTTTTGCCCAGGGCCACCCAGCCTGGGCTATAAAACAATCTGAGATGGCTGCTGCTTGTGCTGGGCTTGGAGATTTCCAGGTGAAGTCCAGCTGTGACTCTAAGCTGGCTTCTCCTGCTATTCTGGGTCTGGGGCTCACTGAGGCCAGCTGCTGCTTGAGAGGATTTAGGAAGCTGTGCAGCATGAGCCAAGACCAGCCATTCTCATGGAGAAGCAGCTTGGCTGGGCCTGTAAGTGGGGTGGGGTGGAGTCTCTGGGTTTCTCCAAGGCCTAACAGTGTTAGCCAGGTTGATGGAGTCTCAGATATGGCACCAGTCTGCTGGCTCCGTGGGAGGAGGGTTTAGAAAAGGGACAATGGCCTCTGCTTGCCTTGATGCCAGACACTTCATCCTCTCCCTATAGACCACTGGTGCCTTTCAAGCTGCTACCCCGGTGCTGGTGCTCAGAGGGAGTGAGTCTGAGTAAGTTCACGTGGGGGTTTGTTAAGAGGAACTGCTTGGAGCCCCAGAAGTTTCTTTCACTGACTCAATTCCCACTGGTTTATGCAGCCAGAAGTTGTGCAGACTTACCTTTCTGGCACTGGAACCCTGGGCTGGTGGACTTGGGACTCCTCACTCCTGAGATATCCCTCCCAACTTTTTATCCACCACATGTGGATGTGGGACCAGGCCACTTCGCATCTGCGCCCCCTCCTGCCAGTCTGGATAGATGTAGTTTCTTTAATTCTGTAGTTGTCAGAGTTCCATTCAACTTGATTCCTGATGATTTTGAGTGACGGTTCTGACGGTTATTCTGTATTTTAGTTGTAATTTTGACATGGCTGTGCAAAGAGGTGAGCCATATCTGCCTATGCCACTATCTTGTCCAGAAGTCAAAAAATTAAATTATTGATTGAATTTAAATATATTTGACATGTTCAATGACCACCTACAAAGATGCAAAAATCATTATTATTTTACTCATAGCCAATGATCACCTTACCTGCAATTCATGGATATAAGCGATGGCCGCACTAAAGAGCCCAGTTACGTTTCTCTGGTTCTTCAAGTCTCTCTGAAGTGGGTCCGGCCCTTCTCTGTCTGGTCATTATCTGTCATTTGTACTACCAGTCGGTCTGACTGCTCTCATCTGGGCTGTGCAAGGAATCAGACATAAAGCTTCTGGGAATGAGTGGCATTACCTTACAGTTCTCAGTCCGAAAGGCCCCACTGAGGGCCTCACCATCTTCCCACATCACCAATGAGAAGAACGCGCATAGTTCGGAGACGGGCATTTTTGTTGCTAACTTCTTTTTTCCTTTGTCATTTTTTGGCAAAGTTTGAGAGTCATCTTGAGATAAGTGACTGTGTCATTACACTTTTCTAAACATATTCTTTTGTACTTCTTATTTCTCGAATAAATATTCTTTTTCAGCTTGGAAAGTTAATTTCTAATTGTGGTTAGATTATACTTTCCTAAGTTGTCAAAAGTCCCTGTATGATGATGTAGGGGTAAAACGACCTTTTAGAAAGGATTTTCCTACCATTACCCTCCTCCTTCATCAGGGTTTGACTCTGCCACAGTGGTGCAATTACAGAGAGTCAGAACAGTGAGTATCTGTCATGGAAGAGAAACAGCTAAATCGGATAGCAAAGAGAAAACGTAATCACTCTAGCCAACCACCACATAAATAGATCCTTCCATGATTTTATTCCTCTGAGACTAATGACTGATCCTAATGAAAATCCTAGTGGAAATCATTTTACCAAAAATAACCAAAACATTAAGAATAGGACAAGTGAGGATGACAATGACTGACAAGAATCTGAACCATCAAGCATCCTTACTAATCCAAGCAAAAATAAGTACTGGCTCATGGGCTGAGTACCTAAAAGAAATCAGGAACTTCTTATATGAATCAAGTAGCAATTTAATTTAAGGAAAAAAATTCTGCAATGATCTTTTATTCTCCCTTATTGTTTTTAATGGACTCAATGTATAGTAACGTAAGACAGCCTCAAGCTTGTTTTATATTTTGGTATTGTACTATTTGTACTGTGGTTGTGTTTCTAGCAAAAATTACAAATTCCTCTTCCTAAATCAGTAAAAAAACAAAAAACAAAAATTAAATCAGCCCTACCTAGTGTGGCTCAGCGGATTAAATGCCGCCCTGTGAATCAAATGGTCACCAGTTTGGTTCCCAGTCAGGGTGCATGCGTGGGTTGTGGGCCATGTCCCATGGTAGGGGGCGTGCAAGAGGCAACCACGCTTTCTCTTTCTCCTTCCCTTCCCCTCTCTAAAATAAATAAAATCTTAAAAAAAAGAAAGAAAGAAAATGGCTTGCTGGTCATTATCTCTTTTTAAAAAATCACTGTGAAGTGAGGCTTCAAATCCCATTAATCATCCCCAAACCATCTGTAAATTTATAAACTAGAACTTTAAAAAACATATTTACACCCCACCTCATTCCCTAAAGGATTTGATGTGGCTTATAAAAACAAACAAAATCAGCAAGGATTCTTTTTTAAGCTGAGAGTCTGGATGAAATAGGAAAGAAGCAGCAAATAAATAAATAAATAAATAAACAGTGGGTACTATACAGAAATATCACCCCATTGTACTTTGTAGTTGCTATAGCTGGGCTCCACATTTGGCTCAAAGTTTCTAGTAGTTTAAGAGAGAAACAAAAAAAGTGTAGGAGTAGAGAGACCATCAAATAAAAACAATGGCTGAATGACTGAGTAAGTTTTCCCCACAGGCCATATAAAAAAAGAAACCATGCAACGAAGCGTTTGACAGCCTAGAACAGAGTCAACAGTCACTCCACTTGGCTGCTCCGCTCACTGTCCCTTTATAAGATGTTGGTACTATACCAACAGGCATCTGTCAAACTCAAGTCTCCAAAGAACTAGAGCACCAATTGCCTGGCTTGATACAAGGGCAAAATTTATTACCTAAACGAGCATGTACTGCATGGCGTTCAGGGAGTTTCCCTCCAACATAAATTTTTTCAATTAGGCTTTTGACTGAGATCAGATAAAAGACAGTTAAAAGTTATATTCTCAAAGTAGAACTCCTCCCTGACAGGCATGGCTCAGTGGGTTGGGCATCGTGCTACAAACTAAAAGGTCGCTGGTTCGACTGCCAGTCAGGGCACATGCCTGGGTTGCCAGCCAGGTCCCCAGTTTGGGGGCCAGTGGGAGGCAAACGATCATTGTTTCCCTCCCTTACTTTCTCCCTTCCTGTGGAGAGCAGGACCAATAAGATGGCGTTGGTCTGGTTAAGACAGCATAAAGTATATAAAACAAAGTGGAGTCACTCATGTCCACCAACAGGGCCACCAGTCAGCCACGACACTGGTTCAAGAGGAAAACTACCTAAATCAGAGCAGACATGTCTGACAAGGAGACACACCCAAGATATCTGCAGATGTGATCAGAACAGCCATGTCTGCAGAGTGGGACCACCCATAGGCTCTTGGGGAGACTGCCCACTTGGCATCAGGGGTGCCAAGACATTTATCAAAAAACAAAGAAGTGTGGAGTCCACCACTCTCAAGGTACAACTGAGGCAGGCTCCAGACCACTGCTGAGACAGCGGAGCTCCGCACTCCAGAGGGCTGCCCCACGCCACACTGATCTCCCTTGGCATCAGCCACCGGGGGCTCTGCCTGCTGGACAGAGAACTTCGCCTGCCCTGCTGCCCACCTGGCTCCGGAGATCCTTCCTTGCAAGACGGTGACGGCTCCTGTGCCCACCATGCTGTCTCCTGGACCTGCAGACTGAGACTCTGGTTCACTGCCCCCTCACTGATTGCTGTGTGTGTGTTATATTCTCTTAGATGGTTAGAGTGTGAGTAGGGTAGTAATGTGTGTTGATGCTCTACTGAGTGAACCTGCATTCAGTAAAAGCTGAGTGAACAGCGTAGTTACCATGTGTGACTCCTATTTCTTGGTGGCCGCCTGCTCTGCAGACAGCTCACCAAGCAGTTGCTTGGCTGACTTATAGGAAACACTGTCATGAACATACACTTGTGACACATGTTGGAGGAAAGTATGAGAGGGTGGGGACCTCAGACACTCAGCTGGTGGCCATATTCTGGAAAAGTCTTGGATGGAGGAGAGCGGCACAGTTTCTTACTTCTGCAATCCTCACTAACCGCCTCCTCTAAATAACCTCATCGTGTGTGTGTGAGTCGGCCGGGGCACCACTGGCTGGTCCTGGAGCAGAGGAAAACAATTTCAACGGATTCCACTTCTCCCCATTTCCTATTTATTAGAAATTAACATAAGGTCAACTTTTAATACAAACTTTTCATGGGAATTTGATTTGTCAATTGTTAACTGTAATTTTCCATGGTCCTTATCAAGGCTTGGTTCCTTAGTCATTTTAAGTTGAATTTTGTCAAGTGTCATTTAAACCCCCTTCACTTGTGGTTTGTGTTTGTCACGGCAACCCCTTGGAGTCCGACGCTTCCATTCGTATCTCAGCCGGTCTCGGGACAGGCCTTGCGTTCCAGTTCGGGAGGGATCCGCTGCAGGCTGCTCTACCCCTCGGTCCCCGGACCCCTCTCCTCTTAAACGTTACTGAGGTTCTCAGAAAGCTTTCATGTGGGTTACAGCGAATACTACCTAGGTTACAAACTGAAACTGATTTCCTAAAATACTTATTCACTTAAAAATATAGTAATAAGCCCATCACGTTAACATGTTTTTCATCAAGAAATAACTCTACTTTTCAAAACACATAAAAAATGAGAGGAGAGGCGCTGTCTTACACTTTTGCCAATGTGTTTTATGTCCGTGTCACTAGAAGCAACTGGCTTCTCTCGCCCTTGGCGTTCCAACTGTGTCATTCAGCTGCGTGGCCTCTGAAGAACCGGGGGAATGCCTTAGATTTGCTATGAAGACAGTTTGGTCCCGGCCAGCCCGGCTCGAGGTCCGACCACCCTGAGAACTGCTGACCTCCCAACAGGTGTCCACGGACCATTTGATTTGAGGTGGCAAAAAAGCATTTTTTTCATTTTAATTATTAGGTATTTTTTAATGAGAAAAAATTGAAAACGTTGTAACTGATAATAGACATGACACGTGGTTATTCCTTCAGGGACAGTAAACCTGCCCCAGTTTGAAGAAAATACGTAATCGACAACTGCCAGTCAAAGAACTAGAGCGCAGCCCAAACGTCCTGCTTCGGGTTTTCGTATTTTCTACGGGAAGAGCGGATGGCGTCCCGGGGCGAACACTCTGTCGCCGTCCCATCGTGTTCAAACCAGCCCGCGTCCCGGGGGAAGACACAGGCATCAGGCGGCTCGCTTCCAGGAAAAAGCAGAGAAAGCCGTCGGGCTGCAAAGACGCGCGCGGCGCGACCGGGGTGTCGGACGGGTCCCCACGGGCGGTCTCCGCTTCCACCGGAAGGAGGGCGCTCCGTCGGCTCCCGAGACTGTAACCCGCCCCGTGAGGCGCTGCGTTCAGGCGGACCCCCGCTGAGTCGCGACCCGCACGGGCCCGTCTCCTCCCGCGCCCAGCCCGAGCGCCCCCGCGACAGGCTCCGCGCGCGCGAGGAAAGGGAAGCAAGCATACCTGGCCTTGTCACGGGCCTGGAGCACCACGTACAAACTACTCATGAGGCAGGCGCAGCTTCCGGCTCAGAAACGGCAAAAATTGGGCGCGCCAACCCTCGCGTCTCGGCCGCGGGGACGACCGGGAGCGAACCCGACGGCTCGACCGCCTGCGCGCGCAGCCGGAAGGCCGGAGGCGCGCTCTGCGTCCGGCCCTGCCCATCGAGCCGACGGGCGCTGGTCGGCGCGGTTCTGACAGAGAACTGCTCCGTCTCGCGAGGCCACGGGCCAGCGGCTGGGGAGAGGCGGGGCCTCGCTGCAGAGAAAGGAGGGGCGTGAGGCCGCGCACGCTGCGTTCCCAGGAGGCTGTGCGGCTCACGCTTTTTCTGCGGCCTTGCGAAGGGCGCGTGAACGGCTTCCTCGGTACAGCCATGGCGCTCCACGTCCCCAAGGCCCCGGGCTTCGCGCAGATGCTCAAGGAGGGAGCGAAGGTGAGTGATGCAAACTGGGGGAATGGTGCAGGAGCGGCGGCGTGGGCCTGCCAGCGGGCCGGGATGCTTCTCGACCCCGCGATCGGAGGGAGAGAAGGTTCCAGAAGGGAAGGTGCCCCGGGGCGGGGTGGGGGAAGCGGCAATTTCTATACCACCGCCACCCCGGATTCGCGTCCGGCGAGGACCAACCTGGGCAGCGTGGCGCCGCCGGATGCCTCACGCTCGGGGCCTTGGGACCGACGGGCGAGGGCGGGGCCGGGCGGCGTCCCCCGGCTGAGACTGCGCCGCGGCTGCCCACGTGGGTCCTGCCCCCTTCGGCGAGCGGCCTCGCGCGGAACGTGGCCCTCGGCCTCTCGTCGTCTCTGACGCGGGTGGGGGCGGAAGGTGGTACCTTTGAGTTGGGACCGCAGGCTACCTGACACCCTCGCCTGAATAAAAACTTACTGGTCAGACCTGGAATGTCCTTTCAAGAGCATTGTTTTTTTTAAAATGTCTTAGTGCGCCTCTGAGGAATTTGTCCTTTGGCTGTTGAGCAGTGGTGTCGATTTTCGACCCCAGCTTTTCTAGAATCAGCGAGGTTCGGCGTCAGGGAGCTGGTTTCTTGCTGGCAGGAGCACCTTTGGGACAGCACGACTACAACTGAATAACTGTCTGGGTTTGATGTAAACGCTGATGAAGCAGCTTTGCTGGAGCAGCAGTTAGGCTGAAGACTTCATCGTGTTTATTCTGAGGCAGGAATAATAGCCGATCACAAGGAGGATAGTTTCCTGTGATAAAGGAAACCAAGAGCCCTGCAGTGGAGAATGACAGGGCAGGAAGCCCAGCCGCTGCCCAGCGGTGACATGGCCTGCCAAGGTTAGAGGTGAAAGTGTCCAGGCTGAGGGGTCAGAGGGTACAGACCCCAATGACGGTCCCCTTGTGTCCTGAAGGGTTTCAAGGGGTCTGGCTGGTGGTCAGAGGTACTCGTCCTGCAGTGGGGAGAGGACAGAGGCCTGAGATGAGGCTGAAGAAGAGCTGTCAAGTCGGGGTGGTTACTGTTTGGGTCACAGTGCAGCAGCAGCGTCACCTGGGACAGTGTTGTCTGAGGCTTTGTCCTTACAGCCACCCTGTCCACTGTGGGGTCCTGTGCACATGCAGTTGCTGGGCACACGGACTGTGGCCCTGTATGTAGGGACTGCACTTGGCATTCGCAGTTGCATGAAGTTGAGGCAGCCACTGTGGCTGCTGTGCTGGGCGGAGCACCTCTAGAGAAATGTTGGTGTGGACACTGCTTGTGAACATGAGGCCACCATAAGTTCCATGTCCGGAGTGCAAAATAAAATAGTTTAGCTCTGTGCGCGACTCGTGGACGTCAGCCGTGTGCACTGGGGTGGAGGTGCTCCAGCCCCTGAGCTTTGGGGGCAGGCGCATGTGAGGGACTCCCAGTGACATGCGCTGCTGGCCTCGCAAAGCCCAGGCTCCCCACGTTTAGCTTGTTGCCAGAAAGGTGCTTTCACCTGAAATGCGCGCGCCTCCTCGGGGTCACCCTTCCCCCTGCTCCCTTCACTTCTCCCTGCACTCAACACGTGACAGGCCTTCTGGTTTGAGTAAGCAGGTACCAGGGCTCCCTAAAAATGCTGTGCTTTGTTCACTCCACTGGTGAGTGAAGGTGCAGGTCATTTTTGGACCCTGGGCATTGTGCTTTACCCACATGAGTCTCACCTGGTTCTCCGGACAGTCCCAGGGTCAGTACTGAGGTCGCTATTGTCATCGTGGCCCCCGTTGCTCACAGAGGAGGAAAATCCCCATTCTGCTGTCCCGTCTAACCCAAAGGTCTGTTCACAGCATTTCTCAGGATTAGAAGAGGCTGTGTACAGAAATATCCAGGCCTGCAAGGAGCTAGCCCAGACCACGCGCACGGCGTATGGACCAAATGGTAATTTCCAGATTCCCACTCTCAGAGGCACAGCTCCGAGCTGCGTGTGCTCCTCCCCAGGCACCTTTGGGAGGGCCCTGTGCGTGTTTGATTTTAGCCGGCATGGCACACAGGGTGGCTTTCCAAGTTATTTCCCAGCTCCCAACACTAGTCAGGGTTTTCCAGTTTTTAGTGAGACTTCAGATAATCTTTAGAAAAATAGGAATCAAAGTATTACTTTTGTTTATTCTATTAGAGGACAGAAAAATCATGGGCCTTTCACCACTGAGACAGCTGATGTTCGCTGTTACAGGTGTCCCCCGCTTCTTGAAAAGTAACGCTGCGATTTAAAGGGGAATTCTCTTTTGCCTCCTGCGTGAACGGAACTTAGTACAGGTTTATGGAATAAGCAAAAACCAAGTTTACTTTTAAGTAGATTATTTTGTATACATTAGTATAATTCGTATTTCTCGATCAGAAAGGAGGCAGGGTCGGCATCGTCCTGAGTAAACTGGAGAGATGTGCACCCGGGGGTTGCTATCAGGGGCTGTGGGAGAGAGGGTAGAGTATGATAGGTTCCCCCAAAGTCACTGAGGAAATGCACAGAAGCTCACTTTTTTAATTAGATTTTCTTGGATATTTGGAGGAGGGTTTGACTAGTAATGTCTAACTGTCATTTTTGAGGAATGAACAAAATGGTCATCAACCACCTGGAGAAGCTGTTTGTGACCAATGATGCAGCGACTATTTTAAGAGAGCTGGAAGTAAGTCCTTCCCTTTAAATAAAAATCTAATGCTTTCGGGACATGAAAAATTAGATGAACATCTTAGCCACTCTGAGAAGTCCCCTGAGTTACTAACTTACAGCAGGGTTGATTGTGATAAATGTGTATTTGCTGATAATGACACCAGATGGAGTGTGTTGTCTGGTTCTATGGTACGTGACACTGATGTGACTTAGACTTAGCCCCAAATGCAGGGACAGCTCAAAACAGTGGCTTTAAGGAAATTCAGACGATTGGTTTGATGGTGTGACAGTAAAGCGGTGGAGTTCTGGTGCCACAGAGTCTGTGGCAGAAATATGCCCGCACATCAGCACCTGAACACACGCAGGACTGTCTCTCGTGTCGCTACTTGTCCGTGAGAGCTGTGTGACCCTAAAACGCTGTGACCAGTCTTTCTAAATGGAGCTCCAGCTGTGTTTGCATTCCCCTGCCTGGAAAAAGGACACGCTGGGACTTGTCCCCGTGAGTGGTGTGCGCTGTGCTGCCCTCCCGACTCAGCCATCCTGCTGAGCCTTCTGTTTCCTTGCTGGCAACTGTTTGTTACCCTGTGCTTGTCCCTAAAAAAGCACCTAACTCCTAGAGGGAGAAACATAAAGTCTTGATCTACTCTCTTGAAAGAAATATTTTATACTTCCCTTTTTTGAACCATAGTTGATAGCCTTGTGATAAGAATATTCGTAGAAACAAAGACCCGTGACCAACTTAAGTGACAGCTGTCACAGTTCTCCTGAAACTCATATTTTAAGTGTTTAGATTTAATGGTGGGAATTTCTTTGGTTTTAATTTATGAGCATATCATAATGGTCTGAACCTGACCTGTGGAGATGTCCATGCTGGATGGCTGCACATGAACAACATACACACTTTGAGGTCATTTCCCTTCGCCAGGGTCACATGTACTCGTGGGCCCTGGGGGACTTGGTTGTCCCGTGCGACCACAGCATCCTTGGTCCATTGTGTGCTGCAGTGTGACTGAGGAGTCAGAGCCTGTTGACAAAGAAGAAATGGGAGTGACTGTTTTCATATTGCTTTAGAGATCAAGTGCTTTAACTTGGTGTTTAAACTCACACCCCTCCCCCAGGTACAGCACCCTGCTGCCAAAATGATTGTCATGGCCTCACACATGCAAGAGCAGGAGGTTGGAGACGGCACAAACTTCGTGCTGGTGTTCGCAGGCGCTCTGCTGGAGGCAGCCGAGGAACTTCTGAGAATCGGCCTGTCGGTCTCAGAGGCAGGTGTTCATTGTGGAATGTCCTCCCACTTCAGTTCCTCCCGCGCGCGCGTGTGTGTGTGCGTGCGCACGCGCACGTGTACACATGCAGCCCCGCACGCCTGCTTCCAATAAGAGTCACCCTCATGGCAGTAGTGAGAGTGGAGCATTTCCCCTGTGCCTGGCACTGTGTGCGTCTGCGTGACATGCACTGTCTTGTCCTTACTGGAAGCCTGTCAGTGAGACCTATGGAAATTAATCCCATTTTATTTTACATGAGGGAAGTGAGACCTAAGAAAAATGTCGCTCGAGATCTTGTAGCGAGTAAGTGGTGGTTCGGATTCAGATCTGGCCTGCCACACAGCCTACACTCAACTAGTAGCTTCTGCCATGAATGTTACTCTGGACGTGTGCTTTGTCGTTGTACATGGAAAACGTATACCCATATTCACTGGATTGTCACAGTTGTGTCTTTTTAAGAAATGTTTTTGCACTTCACATTTAAGGTCATTGAAGGTTATGAAATAGCCTGCAGGAAAGCCCATGAGATTCTTCCCAGTTTGGTTTGTTGTTCTGCAAAAAACCTACGAGATGTGGATGAAGTCGCATCTCTGCTTCACACGTCCATAATGAGTAAACAGTACGGTAACGAAGTCTTTCTGGCCAAGCTCATCGCTCAGGCGTGCGGTGAGTGAACACACTGAGTGTAGAGACCTGCAGCAGAGTGTCTGATCGTGGCCAAGACATTTCCTCTCTTGTTCCATTTATATCTTTTGATATGTCTTGTTTTCTTAACAGTATCGATTTTTCCTGATTCCGGCCACTTCAATGTTGATAATATCAGAGTTTGTAAGATTCTGGTAAGTTTAAAAAATGCATTGACATTATCTATAGGTCGTTCGTTTGGGGAGGATAAATTTTGTGTTAATCACACCTAAATCGGACCCTGGGTTCTGGACACTTACGACTTCCTGCCTTTGGAAGCATCATTTATGTAACATTTTGATTTTGCTAGGCTGTTACCAAATGTTAAATTTGACAGAGTATTGACATCTTGTAAAGTCATCATTTTTCCTTGACAGTGTCAAGGGTGAGAATAGAGCATAGACAAAATACTCTTTGCAAGACTGTACTTTTGATAAAAACGTCCACTTGATAGAGTAAAACCTGTAGTTGTGGTTTCACACATTGGCACACTGCTGTTGATGCAGCTGGGTGTTGCCAACGTTCGTACTTGTGCTAGTTTTGTGTGTCCACATGTACATATTTGTGTGCGTGCTGTGTTTCCTGACTTGCTCCCTCTACTGCCTTCTGTTAAATGGTAAGCTTCTGAGGTCTGAGACACTGTGCCCCGTCCCCAAGCCTGGCCAGTCCTGACAGCAGTGCTGGGTCCATCAGCGCCCCACATGTGCGGGTGGGTGGGTGGCTGGCTGTCTCAGAGGGGTTGTTCTCAATCTTCTCTCTATATGGAAGGCCCTCTCCCTTCCCCCATGTCAGTGGCTTGTTCTGAAAATGGGTTCTTCCCTGCTCTGGCGGCTGTGTTTCTGTGTGCCCCCTCCCCTCCCCAGAGTCACTGCCTGGTGTGTTAAAGAGGGTGTTTGGGGAAATTGCAGAATCAGCACTTCAGCCCAGGTATCAACCTCACGAACTCAAGGATGGTTTTGCTGTCACTCCTCAGGGCTCTGGCATCTGTTCCTCTTCAGTCTTACACGGCATGGTTTTTAAGAAGGAAACCGAAGGTGATGTGACATCTGTCAAAGATGCGAAAATAGCAGTGTACTCTTGTCCTTTCGATGGCATGATAACAGAGACCAAGGTATGTGGACCTTGGGACCTCAGCATCAGGGGTGACAGTTGGAGGCTGGCCTCTCAGGCTGTCCCAGGACCCTGAAGTTCTGAAGTGGGATTTCCTCTCAGTAGGGGATTCCATGTGATTATTAGGCACTGCGGATCCTGTCTGGTGTTTAAAATCAGGTTTATGTTCTTTGACTCAATAATTCAAAACGTTAAACTTGAACCTTTACACGGGGGCAGTGTCGTTTGTGTTGGGGCATGCAGCCCTTGCTTCTGATAGAGCTCATCGGGCAAGTACAGTGCCCGCTGAAGGGTGTCCCGGCACTTGCGTGCTACTCATTAAACAAACAAAGAAATAATGTTGAGATTCTGTAGCTTCCTAAAACAAAAAATATGCTAATATTATTTAAAATTGATAAGTTCGGTTTTAAAAAATACGCATTGTATGAAGTTTGAAGTTTATATATTGCTGGTGATTTCATCCCTAGAATTCTTAAAATTTGAGTTGTTGATAGTTTCAAAAGTTACGGCTGTGGTGGGGGATTGGTTATTTAGTCCACATTTTAGAAAAAGTTTAGAACTCCAACAGTGTTGTTTCAGTGACAGTGCTTGACATTTGTCAAAAGTCAAATGCCAGGACATCTGCCCAACATCTCTCAAACTGAGTTATTTCTCCAACTTCTCTACCAAGGTCCCTTCAAAGAGAAGGTGCATCGGCTTTGGGAGTGGGAGAGTCTAGGAGCGAACTGAGTTCCCGTTACTGTTGTGAAGCTCTGTAGTCTGTCCTCACAGTTCTCCCGCATCTTTGTCTCTTCAGTAAAATGCTCTCTTGTGACTTTGAGCACCAAAGTAAAATGGTTTTAAAGAGAGTGCTTGCTTGCTTGCTTGCTAGGGAACAGTGCTGATAAAGACTGCTGAAGAATTGATGAATTTCAGTAAGGGGGAAGAAAATCTGATGGACGCACAGGTCAAAGCCATCGCTGACACTGGCGCAAATGTCATCGTCACGGGCGGCAAGGTGGCGGACATGGCTCTTCATTACGCGAACAAGTATAATATCATGCTGGTGAGGTGAGAGCCGCTTCACTCTGTTCGCCTGTGTTGGAAATGGCTTTTGGTGGTGAGACACCAAACGAGTTCGGCACACCCTGAAGACTGAAAAGGGGCAGGGTGGGAGATACGTTATTAGATCAAAGAGCAAAAGGACCTACTTGGTCTAAGAGGGCAGGAAACATCCATCTCAGCTCAGAGCTGCAGGACCAATCAGCAGGCACTGGCACTTGGAGAGAGGGAGGGAGAGGCAGTCCAGGAGGCCCACCAGGCAGCTTGTCGACCCATTCCCACCCCTTTCCTCCCCTCAGGAGACGTGCAGGCACGTCACTGTTCTCTTCCTTTAGTGACACGTCTGTCCAAAGGACAGCAGGAGAGCCCTCGTGCCAGGGCTCCTGTCGCATTTCACAGCTCCAGGCCCTCGGCGTCTCCAGGGGACTTGAGCTCCCGTTCTGGAATGACGCCGTGAATACCCGCGTCTGGGCTGCGCAGTGTGGCCTGGACCTTTTCTGAGCTTCAACCTTCAAGTCCAACCTTGTGACTTGGGGATCATCGTGCAGTTTCCTGTGCAGTCACTGCAATTTATTCTGTCTGGTAGAGTTAATGCTTCTATTAAGGTTTTTGATTTTTTCAAGGCTGAACTCGAAGTGGGATCTCCGAAGGCTGTGCAAGACCGTGGGTGCTACGGCGCTGCCGAGGCTGGTAAGTGGCGTGGACAACGCTAACAGGTAGTGGAGCCTGGCTGTGGTCTCTGTTACAACAGTGCTTTTCCTGCAGACTCCTCCTGTTGTTGAGGAAATGGGACATTGTGACAGTGTGTACCTCTCAGAAGTTGGAGACACGCAGGTGGTAGTCTTCAAGCATGGTAGGTAGTACTGCTGAGTGTGTGGGCGCATGTGGGTGTTCGTTTTCTTCACTGACCCAGGGTGTGTTTACTGACAGAGAAGGAAGATGGTGCTGTTGCTACCGTAGTGCTTCGAGGCTCTACAGACAATCTGATGGACGACGTAGAGAGGGCAGTCGACGATGGTGTGAATACTTTCAAGGTCCTCACAAGGGTCAGTATTAGAGTGACCTGGACTTAGTGGCTTGCAAGGCCTCAGCAGCCCAGTTGCCAGACTCCTGGACATTCTAGAACTTGACAATGGGTGGTTCGTGTAAAGCAAAGCACCTCTTTTACTTGAGGTATTTAGCTGTCTGGAAGGGGTAGTCATAAGCTCTGCTTCAGTGCTGCATCTGGAAAGGCAGGTGAGTTCCTGTTCACGTTGGTCCTCGCTTTCTGTGTGCCAGACGCCCAGGTCACCTCATTTGTTCACAACTTGCACTTAGCATTTGACCAGGAAACCGCTCCTTAGTGACTTTCTGTCACCCCACGTTACAGGACAAGCGTCTCCTGCCTGGAGGTGGAGCCACAGAAATCGAGTTAGCCAAACAGATCACGTCACATGGAGAGGTACAGCTTTTTCTCATAAATTGACTTTCTTCTCGCCTCTTGAGTCAAGTACAGTAATGAACGCGTTTCTGCTTTAGACGTGTCCTGGACTTGAGCAGTACGCCATTAAGAAGTTTGCGGAGGCGTTGGAAGCTATCCCCCGGGCCCTGGCAGAAAACTCGGGGGTTAAGGCCAATGAAGTCATCTCCAAACTCTATGCAGTACATCAGGAAGGAAATAAAAATGTTGGATTAGACATTGAGGTATTTGAAAAAAACACGGTGAACTTAAATTTGTTTTGTGAAAGCAAGACCTAAAAATGGAAATGTGAAAAGAAAATGAGTGAGGATTTAGTGTTCCTCCTGTTTTTTAATAGCCTTTTGTTTCGTAGGGTATATAGGGTAGTGCTTTCCCCGTTACTTTTCTAGTGTAAACATCTTGGCGTAAAAGAATTTACAGTGAAAAATGAAAATTGCTGTGTTGACAGGCTGAAGTTCCTGCTGTGAAGGATATGCTGGAGGCTGGGGTCCTAGACACTTACCTGGGGAAATACTGGGCCATCAAACTGGCTACGAATGCCGCCGTCACTGTTCTCAGGGTGGACCAGGTGCGTGGCAGGGAGAAGTCTCGCTCTTCAGAAATGTCATGTTTGTGTGGTTCACTGGCGTGTTCACAGACTGGACAGCACACTTCTCATTTGGCTCCAAGGAGTGTCCCTCCCCCTCACCTGACAGGTGCTATAGGGCCCTTCATGTTTTTATTTTTATCTGGTATCTGATTGAAGATTCCAGTGTTCAGACTCTTTTCAACCTAAGGACCTCTTTGTGGGTAGTGGTGAGTCCAGGAGGACAGAACTGCCGTTGGCCACCGGCTCGTAGGGAACTGGTGCAGCCTTCCTTGTTCCTGGAGATGTGGGACCTGGGTGCGACACCTTGTGTCTAGAGGCACTGCTGAAAGATTCAATGGTATTAAAAATCAGTATTTCTGTGCTGCTGCTTTTTAATTCTGGCAAAGCAGAAACATGGTAAATATTTGTTCTAGGTTAACAGACAAACTGGAATTCTTAATTTTTCAAGGTGTTGTTACTAGTAAACTGAATGAAACTCATTCTACAAAATTCTAGAAATGATTGTTAAGCAATGAAGTATTTGTAAGTACATAAAAATTCTAAATCCTAGGAAAACAGTATAAATGCATTAAGTGAAAATCAGGCGGAATTAGTCTGAGGGCACCGAGCACCCGGTGGTGGCGTTACCAGGGTCACAAGACCCACCTCAGTGGAAGGAAGTACTCCCACCATGGCGTGACCGACAGCGGAGCTGGCGTCTGTGTACTGAATTTATTGATAGGGTGTTTTTATACTGGTGCATTGGGTAGTTTCCAGTGGAAGTAACCTGTTTTCCAGTTTTTAAATAAAATAATGGAAGCCTGCAGAAATGTTTACTCTAAAAGTTAGGAGCAGAAATAGAAGGAAAGAAGAGATGAATTGGCAGAAACTCTGATAGTGGAAGTCCCTCTTAGTCCAGGTCCTTCGTGAACTTCCCACTGTCCAAGGCCCTGCCGGGCCCCGGGGGTCGTGGGGCTTTGGTCATTATCACCTGCCCAGGTCTGCACTGGGGAAGACGGGTGCCTGACAGCTCGCCTGTCTGTCTGGTTAACCAGCTGGCGTCACTATAATGAACTTGCACCTGATTCTGTGTAGCCTGTAATCTGGGACAGGACTTAAAATCACGTTGTAAGCATTGGATAATATAGAAGGGCTGCACTGACTTTAGTCAGATACTCTTCACTAGTCCTCAGGTTATGGTCCATAAGTCAACAGCATCAGCATCATGTAAAAGTTGTCAAAAATGCAAATTCTTGGGCCCACCCCAAACGCACTGAATCAGACACTCTGGAAGGAGGCCCAGCAATGTGCTTTAAATGAGCCGTGCAAGTGGTTACACTGCCCAGGAAGTCTGAGGACTGTTCTAGGTCTTTTTAAAAAATCAAGCTACACTTTGATTCTAAAATTACACTGAATGCCTTTAATTCTATCTGAACTTGATTAATAAAATGGCATTCTAAGAATTGAAAGTTTAAGATTTCTTATAGAAGCTTCTGAGAGGGGTGTGGAATCTGCCAGGGATGGTGGTAGGGAAGGGGTTTACAGCTTGAGTGCTTTCAATAGAAGCCGAAATACAGAAATATTTCCAAGAATACTCTTTCCAATGGTGAGCTTCAAAATGTGAGAGTTTGAGAGCTCTACTTTGAGGAAGCCCAACTCACTCAGTTTAATTTGGCTTCTCCCCAGTTCATCTGATCCCAAAGCTGCCCTCCTTTTTTTTCCAAACCGGAATCCTTTAAAAATGCCAGATGGCTGTGCTTGGGAAACGCTGGGTTAGCGGGTTGCAGATATATTGGAGGCTTCTGGTTGGTGGGTGTTTGTGGGCACACGCTTCTGAGACCTGAGTGGTTCTCAGGTACAGATTTCTAGCGACTTCCTGGCTGGACTGTCACATCAGTCACTTTGGATTCTAATGACAAAACTGAAGTTCCTAGTCCTCGAGGAGGTGGGGATAGAAGTGGTTGGCAAGACCACCTCGTGTGTAAGTAGCAAACCAGGTAGGTCCCAAATTGATTCATGCCGATGACGTGCACATTCTCCTCACTCTCGGCTCCTTGTGTTACTGACACGCACGTGTGGAGGGAGTGGGTGCCCTTCACCAGCACGTGTGGGTGTTGCTGCTCTCAGTGTCCAGAAAAGCAGGGAACTCACCTGCTGAGCGCCGACAACCTCTCTGCTAGTGTTTCATACGTTCGGCAAATCATAGGGTTCACTTCTAGATGATGCTTGATCCTGAATCAGGCTAACAGGAGAAAGTTCCTTTTCGTCCTATAGGTTGTGTTTCTAAGTAGGTTCTTGACATTCTGTTTTGCAGATCATCATGGCAAAACCAGCGGGGGGACCCAAGCCTCCCAGTGGGAAGAAGGACTGGGACGATGACCAGAATGACTGAGTGGGTGGTGCTCACTCGGGTGCTGGTTCTCTGAGTTGGCAGCTGGTTTCCTGTTGGTGAATTGCCTCCTCGGTGCATTATATAGTAAATGTGTTATCAAAGCCTCGTTGTCTGGTGACTACTGTCCTGGGGTCTAAGTGACCTGACTCAGCCTTGTTCATGACACACATGCAGGTCACCATAGTAAGCAGGGGTCTATTTCCAACACGTGTCTGGCCTGCTGCCTGTTCTCATGCACATCTCATGAGGACATGGCTGTGCTGTTTTCCACCGTGAAGGCAGGGTTAAGAGGTTGTGATAGACACCAGGTGACCCGCCAATGATAAAGCATTTATTGTCTGGGTCTTCCTGGAAATCTGTTGACTTCTGGGCTACATTTTTTCAGTGTTTTTTCTTCCAATTTGGGAACTCTAAGTGTCTGAGTAACTTTTTTCATGAGTGATGAATACAAAGTACAAAGATGCAACATAGCTGAAACCACACCTCCTGGCATATGTAATAAAGTCAGGGTTCATAAAACAGATCTTAAGATCAGTAAAATTAACTGATTTTGTGGACAAAGGATACAATGTATATTGGAGAACACTTTGACATTTTATATTGTTGGTATTCCAAAGGAATTTCAGAAGCAGTATGGTGGACTGTGTTCAAGATGAGCTCAGCAAGTTGTGAAGGTGACACGGGGTCGTCATCAAAGACCCTCACAGACTCAGAGAGCCCACAGGCCTGGTGTCCTTACAGCTCTCAGCCTGCATTCAACTTGGAGGTGCTGGCTGCCTGGTAAAAGGAGTTTCCTGGGTGGGCAGTTGGCAGGCTTGCTCTGGCACGCTGGCATTAAGGGGACCTGGTGTCCGTTAGTCTCATGAGTGTGGCCTTGGGCCAACTCATCACACAGAGCACTGCAGTCGGCCTGCACCCCGCTGTGCACATGGTGGTATCAGAACTGCAGGCCCGCACTTTGTGCCAGTGACATCACTGCTGGCATCCAACAACTGTGCTTGTAAAATTAACACGCGTGTGGTCACGTTCCATCAGCCAGTCCAACTCTACCTGGTAGGGTCAGTCAAGAGAACTTTAAACATCCTAAGTAACAAAACAAGGTTTGGGGGTAAGTCAGTTTATTGATGCATGTAACCCTCCACCAGACATGTTAACCAGGGGACTTGATTCAGAATCCTTCCAGGACCTGGAAGCAGGAATTAAAAGCTGCTGGCAGTACAGAACCTTGGTCAATCTGCAGGTGTTTTCATTTCAGTACTTCAACACACGTGATTGCCTCTGGCATGGACTTAATTTTAAGTGAACATGATTTAGTCTTTACTTGTTTATTATTACAGCTGTTATAAAAGCCCTAAACACGTTTTCCAGAGCAGGCACTTGCTGACACTCAGAGGATTCTCTCGTAAAACAGGAGGTACGCCTGTGAGTTCAGCACTTTATCTGTAGACACAGCGTGTACGTGGGTGTCACTGATGTGAAACCACTGCCCTTTGCTTGATGCCATTTCAAAATCTGTCAAGGAAATGGAAAATGACGTGTAAATGGAGAAATTCAAGTTCACCATTGGTTTACTGCGTGTGCACTGAGTGCCAGAACTCTGCAGGCCTCACCTTGTGGGACGTCCCCGTGGAGAACAAGATTAGACAGGCCAGCGTTTGCCGTTCGCGCCTTAGTGTAGGCAGTGTAGTGCCCGGACCGCATGGTGCCACTGTGCTCCACCACTCCGTACAGGGCGTACAGCACCCTGGTACTTTCCTCGGCGACGTTCTTCAGGAATGGACAGAGTTCAAACGTTAGTTCTAGTCCCACTTACACAGGAAACAAGGGCAAGATGCTTTTGCCTTACACAGTCTGACCTCCACACTGAGAACCTGTGAGTCTAGACTTGACCTGCCTACCTTGTCTTCACCTGTTGAGTCACATACCTCATTACTACCCAGCAGCTTGTCACCTTTTCCCAGAGGCCACCTGATAGAATCTGTCCTAGCCTAGAAACTTCCGTAACAACCTCCCTGAGTTTCTTCAGAAGTGTCAGGCTCAGATAATTTCAAAAGACCTCAACTAAACTGGCACCCTGGTTTCTGCTCAAAATGGAAGCTAAACTTTATAGTGGGAAGACAGCACTTGGGCTACATTTCAAAACCCACCCTGGGGTTGCGTGAGGGACACGGCCCGGTGAGCCTCAGCCTCTGTAGAGTGAAGGCGGCCCGCTTCCCCTCAAGCTCACTTGCCGCAGAACTGCATGGGTGTGGACAGGCCCCCTGCCCCTCAATCTGCTGTGCCTCACCCTGCTGTAATCGTTGCCATTCACTGAACTAGATGCTGCTTCACCCTAAAACTGGTCACCCTCCTCAGGGACCCCAGTGTCCATCAGTGACCCTCGGCACTGTCAATGCCGTCCACTTTTGCCTCATCACTCGGAGCTGTTCCAAGCTCCCACTGGGTGTCCAGGCTCAGTTCACAAGTCTCTTGTCCTTCCAGCCTTCAGCTCACCTTCCACCCAGCAGGACCTCCTGCCTCGTTTCCTCCCAGCCTCCTTCCCAGGTAAAACCTGTAACTTCAACATTCACATGGAATGCAACAGCAGCACTGGGGTGACCGTACAGCCTGTCTTCCCTGCCCGCCGCCCCCCCCCCCCTTCCCCAGCCACCAGCCTCTTGCTCTCCACAGCTGACCTCACTTCCCACTGCAGGAAACGGCAGGGACCCGTTCACCCTGTTCAGAGATGATGCTCTGACTTGGTGTCATCAGGCCCTTTCTGCCTCCTCCCGGGTCTTCCCCAATCAAGTATCTTCACCTAGATTTTTGTCTTGGATTCTAAACCTACTTAACATCTCTCAGACTTTAAAAACAAATGTTAACAGATCTGCCATGTTTCCTTTTCAATAAAACCACTAACAGAGGGGTCCCCAGCCCCTGGGCCATGGTTAGGACTGGGCTGCACAGCAGTAGAGGAGAGGCAAATGAGCAAAGCTTCCCTCCCATTAGTGCCTGAGCTCTGCCTTCTGTTTCCTTGCCTCCCTAGCCTGGAAAAAACTCTTCCAAGAAACTGGTCCCTGGTACCAGAAAGGTTGGGGACTGCTGCTCTAGCCTGTGTTACCCCCAGTATGTCATTCATGTCTCCACCCACAGAAGTAACCACTTCCTGAAAAATTTGCCATGACCTTTATGCCATCTAATCCTATTTTCTGGACTTTTTTTCTGATATTCTGACACAGGGCTCTTGGCATGTCAGCCAAAAGATGGGCTCTTTGTGGCCTTGTAGTCAAAACTAGTGCCACCGTAAGTTGTTCACCAGCAAAAACGGCAGGAGCCTGTGAACATGTCGATTACAATTCCCTCTGCCCACCAGCTCCGAATATGTCTCAGAAAACTTCAGACTGGGGAGGAAGGAGGGTCTCTATCATTGAAAGTTTTGCAGATAAATGAAGACTCAACATATTTATGCTGGTGCGTTCAGGTGCCTCAGGCGCTCAGCCTGGGGGCTGCTGAGATGCCAGCCTCTCCTGCTTTAACCACAGCCCATGTGCTGAGTCCAAACCCCCACCTGCAGCCCCAGCCTCTCTGCCTTGGGTCTCGGACATGTCTGCCCAAACGCCTTCCAAACACAGCCACATGAATGGCTAAAGAATGTCTGAAAGTCAACGTACCCTAAACTGAATGCTTTATCCTTTCTCCACCCACCCTTCTTCCTGGGTTTCCCTCCTCAATTTAAGACATCCCCTCTGCCCACATGTCCAGTTATCCAACCAGGCCCAAGTATCACGCTCGACCCCTCTTGCTGGGTGACCCTCAGCATCCACGGAAAGGCTCCGCCTCGTCTTCCAGACCAACCCACTGCCGTCTGGGTTCATCCACGGCTGAACTCTCAGCGGCCTCCCAACTAGCTCCCCTGCCTCTAGTAGACACAACATACGTATTTGCTGGGACACACTTCTGTGGTTCCTCCCTGAGGACAAGGATCTGCGTGACCTGCTTCTGTAGCTCCCCAATGAGCACCTCATAAAGGCTGGTTCCTCCAAAACCCTGTTCCTCGCCCAGTTCTCGGGCTTTGTTTCCCCACCTTCCGCTGGCCTCGTACTGGGAACTCCAGGGCTGCCTGCAGCCCTCACACCACTTCCCACAGCTCCACTCCACACCCCTCTCGCTGCTACAGCACCGGCCAAGGCACGACCACCTCGCAGAGCCTCCCCAGAACCACTCCTGCCCTGTGTTCACAGACTGACAATCAGCCACGTTAAATAGACATTATCTATTCCTATATCTGCTTAGCTCCCAAGACAATGTCTGCCACAGTAATGAGGGTTCAAAAAAATGAAGTTAAATAATAAACCTAACGTTGAAAACAATGCATCACTGGTCTTGGAATTTATAAAGGAAAAGAAACCAAAGACCCACTACCCAATAATTCTTACCAACCTCACACTTACGCGAGTTGCTATTGCACTATTTGGTAAGACATGATTTCCCTTCAAAGAATTTTCCCAAAAAGACCACTTTTACCTACCTTACATTTAGCAGTACAAAAAGGAGCCAAATCTAAGATTTCTGGAAATCTTATGTGTTTGTTGATTTTGCGTAGGTTAAAACCAGCCTAAAAAAGAGGGATAACAGATTAAGTTCTTTTCCTGCAAAAGCAATGCATGTTAAGTAAACTGGAGCCCCACTCCGGTGCCCAAAAGCACAACATCCAGCCCTAGTCCAGTCTTCTTCGTCCCTCCCTGACCAGGAACTGTTTGCAAGCTGTTTGTCCTGCGAAGTGACCCCCACCCCGAGGCGCACATTAGGAAGCTGCTCCTACAAGAAACCCTCAGCGTTTCTGCTTCAGCCATCCTGCAAAGCCAGATTATACCGATGTTTGGATGCTTAAAACTAAGCCATAGCAGAACACTTTCCTGGAAAGCACTCTAACTACACTGAGGGAGTTGTCCCCAGAGACCCAATTCATTCGCCTAGCCCACAGCATCCACAGGAGGGGAACATTCCAGAGGGGTTTGAGGAATGTGGAAGTGGGAGTGAAACTCCTACTGCTCATGGCAGAAGTCTTCCGGAAGAGCCAGTCACTGAACAATGAAATTCAACATCTCTTTATCAAATAAGGTACCACACACAAAACAGAAAAATATCACTTACTTTTCTAAGTGTGGCACGTGACTAGTAAACTCTTTTTCTTAGAGCAAAAATTAAGGTTAGAGCCAGATGCTAATGTTACTAAAAAGAGCAACATGAGTTCTAGTAAAACTGCGGAAGAATTGTGCCTAAATTTCTCTACCTTGACGGGCATCTCCATCAAAACGTCTGCCTTGACAATACGAATATTTTTTACTTTCCTACTTCTTTGAATTTAGAATTGGGAAATAAGAGAAATACAAAGAAACAGTAGTATTTTGAGACATTAACAATAAAGCAGATGTTTCATATTTAAAACAAATTTTAGGTAACAAACAAGAGGTACCTGCTGAAATCTCTTTAAATGAAGGGTGAGAACAGGAGGAGCAAGAGAAATGAGCATCTGCTTCTGGGCGTTGGTGTAAACATGTTTCTTTTCACCTAAAAGAGAAAAATAATCACAGCAGCGTGAAAATCAGTTTAGAACTCTAAAGCACTCAGTTGCTATAAAGTAATTTCAAACATCATAAGCCAGGATAAGTATACTTTTGAAAGGACCAGGTAAATATTCTAGGCTTTGTGGACCAAGAGGCCAAATGAAGGATATTTTTAAGTACTTATATATAAGATAAAAACCTCCATAAATTTTTACTGATGGAATTCAAAATATAACAGTAATAAAGTATGATTGCTGTCTGCTGAAGAATGAAGTTATTTTTGGAGATAATATTTAATTAATTGGAGTTCAAAGTTAAGTGTTTTCTACCATAAAATCATTTTCAAAATGTGTCTATAAAAACCACTTTAGCTCAGAGACCATAAAAAACAGGCAGCAAGCCAAACTGGACCTGTGGACTACAGTTCTGCCCATAGCAGCTCTAAGCACAACTGCTGTAAAATCAACAGTTTACTCTTTGTACTGACGTGTAAATACATAAAACCTAGACTTTTTAAAAGAGTCAACAGGCATCCTCAGGAACCCTCCCAAGCGCCTCCTGCTCTCTGTGCCTGAGTGAGATTATAGGAAAGCCTGTGCCCTGGACCCTGCAGTGCCTTTGGTCCCAGAGGAATTCCAGTGTGACTTCCTGGGAACAGGCAGCAGTGGCCATCCAGAGGCTGGCGGAAACCGCGAATCGGCACAGCAGCTGTGCAGCAGCCCCACCGCCCGTCAGGATGCTGCTCTGACAGGCAGTACGCCAGCCGGCTGGTTCAAATACAGGTGGCCCATCCACCCCCCCACAGGCTATTTACTTGGAAGATGCCATGCAGGTCCTGACCAGGTTTGAACAGGACTGCTTACAGACGCCATGCACAACGTGCCCCAAACACTAAGGTTACTTTCTATGAGGAGCCCGGTACCTTTTGGATTTGCCTTTGGGGCACTGAGCTGTCTCCGGGTGCATGCTTCGCACAGCAGCTTGTTGGCACCTCGGAGCTCCTCATTCCGGGTGAACTGGTACAGGCAGTGCTGGATGGAGCCCTCATCAGCGCCGACAGCCTGCCTGCTGGCAAGGGTGCAGAATGCAGTTGTTGGGTCTTGGTTCACCATCTCATATACCTTGGTCCCGGGAACAGGGCTGCCATTCAGAATCTCCACATGTACGTCGTCAGGGTGCAGAGCAGCATCCAAGTTCAGGTTACTGAAACCCCTCAAAATGTCCTCTTCCCCAGGGCCCCCATCTTCCACACAGGCACCATTTAAATTCCCAGGACATTCAGCGGGAGATGACAGAACCTCCAGATTGTTATCCATAGCCACTTCCTCTGTGCATTTCTGATTGTCAGTTACACTTTCTATTGTATTTTCTTGGCCATTCAAGTCTTTCCGATTAACATAATATTCTTTATTGATAACTTCTTCTTGTGAGACATGGTCAGATCTAACATCCACTTCTCCCTGAACTGACACTTCAGCGTCACAGTCATTGTCTTCAGGATGGTCGACGGTACAGATATCATTTAAATTAAGAACTTTTCCTTGAATTTTCTGTTGCCTTCGCTGGTTCTGTGTAAAAAGTGCAAAACGTTTTTAAAGAAATAAGAGTGTACATATACCACATCAGGTTCTCTGGCTTATTAATAAAAAATAACAAGTTAATAAGAAAAAGCTCATTCCCAGAATTGATCCGAGAAGTTCCTTTACTCTCAGGAATCAAGTAAATTATGAAGAAAAGTTCTTTAATTGAAAGAAGGAATAAACCATCCCCGATCATCACAAAACTGCCACACTGGGGTGAATGAACAGGTGCGGGACGTGGCATCCGTCCTGAGAGAATGATCCAGATAGAAGAGGAAACTGGAGTGCCCTGCAGTGGCTCCGACGCCACACAGGGCCCGGGTCCACATTCCCCAAGGAGACAGAACAAGTGCTGCCTGGAACAGGGCGGCTTCGTTCCCAGGACACGTTCTCTGATGTGCTTCAGTCAAAAATGGTTCCACGTGAAAGAAAAAGGGACACACAAGTGTATGACAGAACTGTACCCCTGAAACCCGTGTCATTTTACTAACCAATGTTCAATTTAAAAAGTTCCCCAATAAATTCAGTTTTAAAAAATGGGAAAGAATATGAGCTAATACTTTAAAGAAAAGGAAAGACAAATGACTTTTTTTAAAGAATTTATTTAGTTATTTTTAGAGAGAGGGGAAGGGAGGGAGGAAGAGAGAAAGAGAAAGATTCATGTGTAGTTGCCTCTCACGCGCCCCCTACTGGGGACCTGGCCTGCAATCCAGGCATGTGCCGTGACTGGGAATCGAACTGGCGACCCTTTGGTTTGCTAGAGGACACCCAACCCACCGAGCCACACTAGCCAGGGCGCAAATGACTCTTAAACATAAAAATATGGTTAACCTCACTTATATTAACATAAAGAGAAAATAAACTTTACTAAGTGAATATTTTCCATCTTTCACACTGGCAGAAATCCAGCAGTTTGATGACACACCACTGTCGAGGATAAGGAGAAATGATGAGCCTCACACGTTGCTGGTAGGAATAAAAATTGGTACAACCTTTGTGGAGGGCAATAGGGTAATATTTATCAAATCTTCAAATGCAATCCCTCTTCTCAAAATGTACCCTACAGACGATATACATGCTCGTAAGGACGTTTCAGTGACAACTGGCTACCTACAATGGTGGTCCCGTAAAGTAAGGGAGCTGAAGAATCCCCACTGCCCGGAGAGGCCGGCTGTGGTGAGAAGGCTGTGGAAAGCACCAAGGCCACCGCTGAGGTGGGGAGCGACTCTGCCCGGGACGCACAGGGCAGCGCACAGACGCGTACCTGAGGAACTGGCCTACAGGCAGGTGTCAGAACTGGCACAGGGAAGCAAAACTGCAGAAGAGGCAAGAAAAAAAGGAAACTACAGGAGAAGAAAACCAAGAATTTCCAAGAAAATTCACAGTGAAGGGCTCAGCAGAAAGAAGCTTTGCAGAATTTAACAAGCTTCTTAGAAAGTCTGAAAACAGGGACCCCAACAGCAACAGGTTTTCGTTAGTACAGAGGAATGTCCGTGGTACACTATCTGCTCACAAGCAAGTCTATGATGAGAACAGACGAATCAAGTCAACCACGACGACGCATGTCTGAACTGAGTCACACCCTCAGAAGGAGCCTCGGGCAGATCCTTCAGGAGGTGTCCCAACAGAGGGCTGGTGTTCCTAGGAGGTGACAGCTCCATGTGTGTTACTGCCCCTGAAGCCCTTCCAGGGGGCCAGGATGTGGAGGTGGAAGACAACTGACCCTGGGTAGTCCTGCCTACGTATGCTTAAATCTTAGTTTTTAACAAAAAAAGTTTTTAAAGTTTCTTAAAATTTAAAAATAGAAAAAGGTTTATAGGCCCTGGACAGGTAGCTCAGTCAGAGTGTCTTCCCACTGCGTCACGGTTGCGGGTTCAATCCCCAGTCAGGACACATATTGCATCAGTTAAGTGAAACAAGAACAAAACAATGTTTCTCCCTCTTCCTTCCTCTCTCTCTAAAACCACTTTTAAAAAGAAAAAAAAAAGGGTACAGAATAAGAATATGAAAAAATAAAATATTTTTGTAGAGCCTACAATGTGTTTTTAAGCATATTGTTATTATAGGACTCAAAAAGTTTTAAAAATTCTTATTCTTTAGAATAATTCTTTTTTATCAAGTAAAAAAGTTACAGTAGGCTAAGGCTAACTGACTATTGTAGAGAGAAATTACATTTTTATAAACTCAGCAGAGCCTGCATGTATGTACTCAGCTTTCTCAGTAGTCCGCCCCAGGCCCTGTCCCGGACTCACCCAGAGCACCTTCTGGTCCCGCCAGCTCTGCCCTGTGCGGGCCACCACTTCATCTTCCACCCTGTGCTTTGACCGCCCGTTCTCTAGGCCCCAGATCCCAGAGTGCCTTGTGTTACAATGTCTACCGGACTCAGCACAGTGACACACTCGCTGCATAGACATGTGGCCCAGGAGTGACTGGCCGCACCATGTAAGGGTGTGAAGTGCACTCTGTGATGTTCGCACAACAAAAGAGCCCAATGGCTGCTTTCTAAGACTGTCTCGTGCTGTTAACTGACACAGAACTGCACAGGGTTAGTCCTGTAGCACCAGCCATGACAGCAAAAAAACGAAAACAACCTCAACCAAGAGACAAATGGTTGGGTGAGCTGTGATGCCTCTGTGAAGTACAATGCCACACAGGTGTGAAAAAACTGACCTGTGCCCTGAAATGGAAAGGTCTCCAGGAATGTGATTAAGTAGAAGTAAACAAAACCAAGATCCAGAACCATGTGCACAATTGGTGAATGGAGGGATAAACAAGACCACATGCTTGTACTGGATCATATTTTCCAAAGGAGATTCCGGAGGACACATGAACTTACGGAGTGGTCATCAGCATCATAGAGGATAGGGCTCAGGCAAGGGTCAAGGGGACTGTTATTATATGCCTGAATTTCTATTTCTTAAGTTATTTATTTTTAAATATTAAAAATAATTAATATTTTTAAGTTTCAATGTTGCCCTGGCTGGTGTGGCTCAGTGGATTGAGTGCTGGCCTGCAAACCGAAGAGTTGTGGGTCTGATTCCCAGTCAGGCAAGGCACATGCCTATGTTATAGGCCAGGTCCCCAGTAGGGGGCACACAAGAGACAACCACACTCTGATGTTTCTCTCCCTCTCTCCCTCTCTTCCCCTCTCTCTAAAAGTACATAAAATCTTGAAAAAAAAATGTTTGAATGTGAATGAACGGACAAAGCACAGCCTTCTATTCTCATCGACTGAAGAGGCTCCCCAGCACAGAGCACTGTACACACCAGTGACGAGGTTGCGAGGGGCAGTGATGGGTGTGAGAGGAGGAGAGGCGCGTGCACCCAAGTCAGTCTGACTTCAAACCAGCAGTTCGAGATGCGAAATCAGAGAAGTGCGGCTCTCTGCCCAATGACTCACCTTGGCTTGCTTCTTGGCTTGCTTCTTGGCTTTCTTCTGTAAGTGCTTGCTTGTTCCCGACAAAATATCCTTTCTCTCTTTTACGTAACTGTCGTTGTCTTTTTCTTCCTCGCTGTCTTTATTTTCATTCTGTATTGTCTTTTTCAGGTTTTTATCATTTATACTTCTCTTACCACTCTTAAAAATATGGAGACAATATGGGCCAAAAATGAAATTTTACAACTACTATTTGGTGAACAGATTTCACGTTACTTAAATATTCTTCTACTCCTATTGTGCACTATTTCATTTACACAATGTTTGGAAATCTATCCAGGGCAAAACTCAATCATTTCAAACACTGAGCAGCAATCTCCACACTAACAAACAAGTGAGCAAACAGTAAAAATGCACTGCACACGCAAGCACGACAGAGAAGAGCAGTATAAACCCTCAGACACGAGCTGCACCGCAATGCAAGTGTGTCCGTCTCCAAAAGCACTTTCTGCTCACAGGGCTTTCCTGTCTCAGCACAGGCATTTCTTTTTATTTCTTTCTTTCTGTGCATGGAAGTGAGTTTTAGACAAAGAGAAAATAAAGTAGATTTGGAAAGACATTAATCATTAAGTTACAGTGATTAAAGGGACTCCTAATTCTTATTAAGTTGAATAATGATTTATCCAAAATTCGTAACATGTTCTCTTTTTTCCCCACTACTACTAGGAACCAAATTAATATGGCTTAAAACTGAGATGTTCTGTATTAACACTTATGAACTTATGACAGTAAGGGATTTGTGGTTAGTCTTAAATAACAAAAATATTAAGTTTTAATATAAAGAAAACATGTCCCTAGATGTAAACTAATCAAGATATCCATGTACAAAAAATTCAAAACACTTTTTTTTTTAAAAAAAAGTACCCCGTTCTTTTTTTTGTTTGTTTTCTAGCAGTTTTTTACTTGTGATGTACACAAGCAGTTTTTAATTGACGTGGGGTCTAACTTGTATGCAATAACAAAAAGCATTCCGTTCTTCGTTCAACTATTTAAAATTCTTCTATCTGAAATACACTTAGAAAAATTCTCCACAGGCTGGTGATATACACACTTGGAAAAGGTGACAAGGGTTTCCCATTAAATCTAACACAGGAAAAATATACTTAAATAAGATGAACTCTAGGGTCTTACCTGATCATCTAAAACTGGTAGAGACAAGTCGAGGAAAGACTCATGAACCAAGGAGACCTTAACCAACCAAAAAAGAAAACGTAAAAGGAAGGAAAAGATGCACCATAAACGTTATATAGTAAGATCATGGGGGCTGGGGCTTGGCTGCAGCATACAGGCTAAAGAAGATGGGGCAGGGACCACAGCCCTGAGGACTCCGGGGTCAGGGAAATAAAGCAACACGGTAACTCACTTCCTGCAGTGTCAGGGGTGCTCACAGTTCCCAAGAGCTACGAACGTTTGGGTAGTTCAACCGAGAGGAGCTTATGGAATGAGACCTTTCTGGTTTTGAAAGCCACAAACGACAAACTCTATCTACGAAGTGAATCAACTGCAGGCTACCCCAACTTACCGTTCCACATTCATCACACATGATCGTGCTAGTGAGTTCACCCCCAAAGATGCGGTCCACAAAACTTGGTGTTGATGTTTTCTTTTCGTAATCTGTAAGGGGAAAGAAAGTTCATCAAATATAATTATAAAATTGAGTAAGCTTAAACTACTTACTTAACGTCTCTAACCCTAAAATTGTATTTTTAATTTCCTATCTCAGACTTGTTTTTCTCTATCAATAATTACCACAATTTTTTTTGCTAGTCAGTGGCACGCAGTGCACTTTGGAGCATAACAGAATTTCACACCATCACATCTGGTGAGAAATAAAAAGTTCAGAAAAGTTCTTATGTAAGATCCAGGCAGTGGGAGACACACTGTGCAAGTCAGTGAGGCTTGTTTACCTGTCTGCACTCGGAAAATGAGCAAACGGGCGACTCTGGATGATATGGGGGAGGGGACCCCAAAAATCCGGAATCATCTTCTGGAGGGCAGGCCCTTGTAAGGACAGGCTTCTCCTGCTAGGTGAGTTTCTAGGAACCCATCTGGATCAGTGGACTGACCACCTGGCGTTGTTGTGAGAGGCTGTGTTCGGCTTCGGTGAATTTTTTTTTTAAGACTTTCACCACGTTTGCCCATTTCATGATGGGTGATGATTTATGAGTGCACCTGCCCACACTGCAATGAGTGTTCAGCAGTTTTTGACCAAAAACAGTGTGACCCCTGAACTTCACACTCCCTATTCACCTGCTCTCACCCCAAGTGACTTTTTTTTGTTTCCTCAGATGAAAAAATTCCTCTAAGGGGAACATTTTGCCGACATGGACGAGGTGAAACAAAAAACAGCAGAAGCACTTAAACTGTTTTGAGTAGTGGGAAAAATGTCTCGATAGGTGTATTGCAACAAATGGAGAGTACTTTGAAGGTGACTTAGAATACACAATTGTTTATAAATAAGTTCCTTTTTTGGGGGGTCCCCCTCATAACATTCCAACATGCAACTTGCTTTGTGAATTCTAAGACTAACTCCATTTAAAATAAAAACAAAACAAAACAAGCAAAGAAAAAAGTTCAGGAAAATGCTTCAGACAAAATTCTCCTTTTATTTCCCTTTGTTCCAAAAATAATCTAGATAAATTTAGCTTAAAGTACCATAACTAGATTACTTGGTCGCCCCTTTTACTAAATGCATGAAATTCAGACTTCTGGCAAAGATGGAGGTGTAGGTAGACACACTGTGCCTCCTCACACAACCAAAAGAAGGACAACAACAAATTTAAAAACAAAAAACAACCAAAACTGACAGAAAATCGAACTGTATGGAAGTCCGACAACCAGGAGTTAAAGAAGAAACATCCATCCAGACCGGTAGGAGGGGCGGAGACAGGCAGCCGAGCGGAGAGGACCTGTGGCAAAGAGGCGGCTGGCGGACCAGGCGAGGTGGTGGCTGGCAGAGTGGGCGTCCCACACCCACGTGCGGATAAACCAGGAGGAACAACGGGGGAGCGAGACAGACCTTGAAACCCAAGGTCCCAGCACCGGGAAATAAAGCCTCAAAGCCTCTGACTGAAAACTCCTGTGGGGGTTGAGGCGGCAGCGGGAGAAACTCCCAGCCTCACAGGAGAGCTTGTTGGAGAGACCCACAGGGTCCTAGAATGTACACAAACCCAACCACCCGGGAATCAGCACCAGAAGGGCCCAATTTGACTGTGGGTATCGGGGGAAGTGACTGAAAACCAGCAGAGAACTGAGTAAGCAGCACTGTTCCCTCTCGGACCCCTCCTCCAAAAACAGTTTCACAACCCAGCTCCCCACCCTGGTGAATACCTAAGGCTCCACCACTTACTATGTAACAGGCACACCGAGACAAAAAAAAAAAAAAAAAAAAAAAAAAAAAAAAAAAAAAAAAAAAAAAAAAAAAAAAAAAAAAAAAAAAAAAAAAAAAAAAAAAAAAAAAAAATGGCCCAAATGAAAGAACAGATCAAACCTCCAGAAAACTAAGTGACGAAGAGATAGCCAACCTATGAGATGTACAGTTCAAAACACTGGTCATCAGGATGCTCACAGAATAGATTGAATTTGGTCGCAAATTAGATGAACAAATGAAGGCTATGTTAAGTGAAATAAAGGAAAATGTACAGGGAACCAACAGTGATGGGAAGGAAACCAGGACTCAAATCAATGGTGTGGACCAGAAGAAAGAAAGAAACATTCAAGCACAACACAATGAAGAAACAAGAATTCAAAAAAATGAGGAGAGGCTTAGGAACCTCCAGGATGTCTTGAAACGTTCCAATATCCGAATCATAGGGGTGCCAGAAGGAGAAGAGGAAGAGAAAGAAATTGAAAACTTATTTGAACAAATAATGAAGGAGAACTTCCCCAATCTGGCAAAGGAAATAGACTCCCAGGGAGTCCAGGAAGCTCAGAGAGTCCCAAAGAAGTTGGACCCAAGGAGGAACACCCAAGGCACATCAGAATTACATTACCTAAGATTAAAGATAAGGAGGGAATCTTAAAAGCAGCAAGAGAAAAGGAGACGTTTACCTACAAAGGAGTTCCCACAAGACTGTCAGCTGTTTTCTCAAAAGAAACCTTGCAGGTCAGAAGGGACTGGAAAGAAGTATTTGGAGTCACGAAAGGCAGGGACCTACATCCAAGATTACTCTATCCAGCAAAGCTATCATTTAGAATGGAAGGGCTGATGAAGTGCTTCCCAGATAAGGTCAAGTTCAAGGAGTTCATCATCACCAAGCCCTTATTCTATGAAACGTTAAAGGAACTTATCTAAGAAAAAGATCACAACTATGAACAGTAAAATGACAACAAACTCACAGCTATTAACAACTGAACCTAAAACTAAAACAAAAACAAACTAAGCAAACAACTAGAACAGGAACAGAATCACAGAAATGGAGATCACATGGAGGGTTATCAGTGGGGACAGGGAGTGGGGAGAGAGGGGGAAAAGGTACAGGGAACAAGAAGCATAAATGGTAGGTAGAAGATAGACAGGGGGAGGTTAAGAATAGTATAGGAAATGGAGAAGCCAAAGAACTTACATATATGACCCATGGACATGAACTAAAGAGGGAATGTGGGTGGGAGGGGGTGTTTAGGGCCGAGGGGAATAAAGGGGGAAAAAATAGGACAACTGTAATAGCATAATCAATAAAACATATTTTTTAAAAAATAATAAAATAAATAAGTGCATGAAATTCATATGCTTTGTTCCAATGACAGAGGCCAGTTTCTATGGAAACACGTTTCCTGACAGACTGTGACAGCAAGATAGAGTCTCTGTCCAGGCCCCAAAAGGCGCCAAAGACACAAAGAGCTGCTATGTGTTGATTTTAAATGGTGGTTCACAATACAGTAGCCACTACTCACTTGCGGCTTTTTAAATTTAAATTACTGAAAATTAAACGCAAATAAAAATTCAGCTTCTCAGTTGCACTGTTCACACTTCAAGGGCTCAACAACCAACACGTGGCTGCCGCAGAGACAGGAGACAGAGAAGCCTCCATCACCACAAGCCCTGTGGCCCAGGGCGATGCTCCCCCCTGCCTGCCACACAGTCATGAGAAAGATGTGGCTCCATGGCTACTGAACCAACCACTGACAACTCACACGGACAAGTACGAGTCACTTATCACTGCCAGTCAGAAGTCTAAGCTTTTGAGAAGAGAAACTGTGATGTCATCTTCACTCTATCTTTGTAAAATTTCACTATAATATTAGAAAACGAATACAAAAACAATACACTAGAAGTTAAAATTTTTCTAAAACATCCACCTTGGATATACTGAACAAATTTTTAAAATCAGTGGTGACAAAGGGAAGTTACACGTTAAAAACTGTGGATACAAAATAAAAGCGCCAGCACTCCACTCCTGCAGTACAGAGGGATGCAACTGTAGTGGTTTAGTTCAAAAGTCAGACATTACCTTTAACTTTATCTTTTAGTTCTTCATCCAGTTTTTCAGTGGAATTACCAAATGCTTTAAGAATTCCTTTACTCACTCTCTAAAAGTAATAAAATAAATATATGCATACTATTAAATTTAAAATTTTATAATTATTGTCTTAGAAAATATGTGATCAAGTCAAGAACATGATCAAGAATTAGCTCCCCAAACTTACTGAATAAAAATACTTCTAAAATCACATTTTCAAAATTAATTGAAAGAGCTTAAAAGAATTATACTTATAAAACCACCAACCCACAAATAAAGCCCATGTCTTATCATCTCCTGATTTCCACCGACTCGGGCCTAAGCTTTCAGAACATGCCCCTGTCCTTCGGAGAGACCACGGACACAGCGTGTCCTGGAGGCAGGACAGTTCAGGGAGAACGAAGGCACAGCCTCCAGCAGTGACAGGCCAACTGCGTCAGCGCTGGGTGACCTTGAACCAGGCACTGAAGTCTCCTACATCTTAGCTCCAGAATCTACAAGGGGAGGGACCTCCCAGAACGGCTGTGAGATCTGAGTAAGGTCATTCACATAAAATACTAAGAACAGTGCTTGACATAAAATAAGGGCAAAATAAATATCAGTTGTTATCACTACATTATTACTATTATTAATTATATTCATACCCCCAAATACATTACTTTCCATCCTGGCAATTAAAAACTTCAAAATGCAACAAATGTTCCCCTGACTTGTACAAAATGAATGAATATATAGTAAATTCCTCACTTATCATTATCAACAGGTTCTGTGACTTTATGCAAAACAATAAATAACAAAACCCATGTTACCACTGGCTAATCGATACAAAGAAGAGTTAACTCCTAAAGCATCTCATCAACATTCTAACGAAAGAGCATGGAAGGAAAGGGCGGCATTCGTTTATCTGAGGGCCGCCTCGCTGAGTCGCCCTCAGAATCTGAGTATAGGCGCTGCCGCTGGGCCCTGTGTTGGGAGCGATGTTTCCCAGCTCTCCCAGCTCTCAGGGGACGGGCCTGTAGGATAGAACCCTAAGGAACAATAATACTGAAAATGTCACACAAAACAGCATCACGAAAAGGAGAGTCATTTCTAATTCTCTTCATTCATTTTCATGACTAAAACATACTGGCCAAAAAGGCTGGTATCAAAAAAATGTTTTCCATCCAATGGCCTCAATAACTAGCTTTCATTGCTTTAATACCCCTTCAGATATCAAATGACAGAGAAATTATGAAGTACACTGGTCAAAATATGCTAACTTGGTGTTCTTCGGCTCTCATGCCATCCAGCAAATACCGAAGCAGCTCCTGGCTGTCTTGCTGCTGATAGCCTTTAAAACGCACTGCTCTACAGGGGGGGCAGGGGAGGAAAAAAAGAGAAAAGCAATGATGAGTCTACTAAGATGTGAAACCTGTTTTACAAAATCTTGGGATCATATCCCAAATCTTTCTCAAAATTTCTGTTTAGTCCAACAACACCCTTGGCAGATTTTATTTTCACATAAAGCACAGGTTTTTTTATTCCAAATGAAATAAACGGCACTTTACTGTAAGCACTGGGCTGCTTCTAAGCTATGAAGCTTCTAAGCTCCTGACCACCTCACTGAAAGCACAAGCCATGCGGATACTCACTTTTTACAGACCTGGGCAAACAGCTCCTTGGGCGTCACGATGCCCTTCCTGGCCTCTTGCATCTCAGTGAGGAACTGGCTCATGGCCACAGTCAGAGGGCCTGGAGGCTCGAGGTGGATTTCCAAGGGCTCCTGAAGTGGGAACACAACATACTGTCTTCATTCCAGTTTTAGAATCATTTATTTTAGCAAAATGTAACTAGTCAACCCAAACTGCCAACATTCCTGGTAGAGCTGTCCATTTAAACGTTCAAAGTGCACATCAAAAGATGCAGAAAGTTTCTGGTTATATACAGACTGTTTTACGAAGACTTCAGTTCTATTGTTTTAGTTTTAGATTATCAGAAACTTATACCACCTAAGACAAAAAGACCTAAAGCAAATGTAAATATAAAAATGGATAATGTAAAATTCATTTGGGTACACATTTGTCTGCCTCAAGCTTCACAAATACCAGTAACATTCCCAAGAAGGAAGCCAAACGTGAGAGCACAGCAAAACACGGCAAAGACACAACAAATAAATGTAAAGGCCCCTGATAACTTCTGCCCGGCCTGGTGTGGCTCAGTGGATTGCGCGCTGGCCTGTGAACCAAAAGATCGCTGGTTCGATTCCCAGTCAGGGCACATGGCTGGGCTGTGGGCCAGGGCCCCAGTTAGAGGCATGAAAGAGGCAACTGATCCGTGTATCTCTCACAGATCGATGTTTCTCTCCCTCTCTTTCTCCCTCCCTTCTCCTCTCTGAAAGTAAATAAATAAAATCTGAAAAACAATTTTAAAAACATGTAAATGCCTCTGATAATTTCTGTTAGTCTAATAATCTTTAACTTGGTAGCCTAAAGCAAAACAAACAAAAAAGGTGAAAATGAGTATAATGCTTTAAAATAACTTAAAATATGGAAATTCAGAGAAGAAAATCACTGATTATAGAGAATTTTAAAGTACATACTGTTAGTGCCAAGTCAGGTGGTTCAATTTTTACAATGGTTCCAGACATTTTTACTTCCTTTAGTAGTTCTCTAAGCACTGGCGTTTGTGACAAATTCTAGAATATAGGATGAAAAAGGACAGTTAAGGACAAAGCAATCCATTCTATCAAAACAGAAAGTCACTGATGATGCTGCAGTGTCTCCTGTCTCTGTCTGGGAAACAGAAGGCACTGGATGCTCCTTGACCCGTGCTCTGTGGCTCAACACTCCAGCTCCGGCAACTGGGCACCTGGGCAGTGCCCTGCCCCCGCCCCAATGCTCTCACCAACGTATACCCACTTGTAACCAGGGGTTTGCTTCTCAGCTGGGCTGGTCTGTGCTCCCCTGACCTGGGGAGAAGTTCTCAGAGGGTAGGGGTCACACTTGTTTCAAGCCCCACTGCACCCTAGTGCTCAGCAGTGTCTTACTGACACACAGAGTGAGCATTTCCTTGGGTTTTCTTTAAAATTGTAGAAATAAATCACTTGGGGGAAAAACTCGATACTGTGAGTAACAAACATGGAAGCACAATCTGCACAGGAGAAGTAACGCTGGTACCTGCATAACTGCATTGAAGAAGCACGTGTTTCCCAGATTACTGAGCCCCTTCACAGTGGGCTGGGAAGTAAAATTCATGGGCGTTTCTTTAGCCATGTTTTCCTTTTTCTCTCTCTCTTGTTCATTTTTACTCTCCTTTTCTAATTTTTTATTTTCAAGTTCAACATTACCATTATCTTTTGCTGCTTTAGAAGAAAAAGAAGAAAGAACGATTTAGCATAATGTGCGATACAGCCACACCAAGCGCAAAGTCATACTTGGGAGAGTGCACTAGGGTTTGTGCGTTTCACCTGATATCATCATCTGCCACCTGTTTGATTTTAAATGTCTTCTAATAAACATAAATTACCATCAAGAGAGAAAAACCAGTAAATATATTCAAAACTGCTATAAGCATTACTTTGACAAATAAAACCAAACAGAATGTGCTTTTTAGCATAAACCCCTTTTTAAATGCACTAAAGTGTTTACAAATGACCATACTGTACCTTGTGAAATTGGAATATAAAGCAATCAAGCAAAGAATGTGGACATGAAATAAAGTTTTTAATGAATTCTGTGAGTCAAAAAAAAAATTCTGAAGTTAGGAATAAACAATTCTGGCTCTGCCAAAGACACTTCTGTGATTATAAAAATCTAAACAAGCGTAAAGCTAGTAATGTGTACCAGCCCAATTAATTACGTGTGGAGAACGGCTGAGAGTATCTGGTCTTTCGAAGGAATTACAAGTATGTTCCTTTTCTATCATCCGAGCAGAAGTAAGTCCGGTCCAAAGCAGGTCTGCCTGCAGCCCCATGAAGGGCCCGACTGCCCGTCTCCGAGTCGGGACTCTTCATCACGTCTGACTGGATTTCTCAGACTTCCTTCTAATCCTGACACCTCAGAATTACCTACATTCTCAGTTTTACACACTTCAACCAAAAATAGGTTCACAGCTCAAAATCAACCATGTTAATGTTATTCAGCTATATGCAATGCTGGGTAATACAGTAAACTAAACATCAACAGATATATAAACCAACATTATAGCACATATCAAGAAACAAGTGATTTTTTTTTTACCTGATTCTGAAGTTGTAACACGGGCTTGTTTCCTAACATAATCAACCACCTGACCCAACCGGTGTGAACTGCAATACTGGACCTCATCATCACACAGGTAACACCTGTGCCCCAAAAGACCACAGAGAGGAAGAGTGACAAACTGACAATCAAAAAAGGGGACAGATTATAATTCCTGGAATCCAAAGTGTGTAACCATCAAATTATTCCACTGGAGAAAATGAAGCCTTGTATGTTTTCTTGAAGACTAGCCACATTATGGCTACATATAAATACTGTGAAAAAACCCAAACAAACAGTTTACTGAAATGGCTATTTATGACATTAAAGTCAATTTTTTTTTCCTATACATACTTCAAAGTACAAACCTACATTATCAAAATTAACAAATTTTATAACTGACGAATAATGTTCAGTGAACAGTGCTGTGTAATGGTTTTCCAGCTAGTGTGGCTCAGTGGATTGAGCACAGCCCTGCGAACTGGAAGGTTCCGGGCTAGATTCCCGGTCAGGGCACATGCTTGGGTTGCAGGCCAGGTCCCCAGTAGGGGCCATGGAAGAGGCACCCACACAGTGATGTTTCTCTCCCTCTCTTCCTCCCTTCCCCTCACTCTCTGAAAATAAGTGAATAAAATCTTTTAAAAAAAGTGGTGAAAACTTATTCTAATGCTGTTAAAATACAGGAATTACACAAACCAGCCTGACATTTTTCATGCAAATTCATTGCCAATGTTTTACTAGATTCTCAGTTTATTTGGAATTTGTTCTTAGCGTCTCAACTTTAAACTATCAATAAAGACAACCTACCATATACTTCACAGTACCACAAGCAAGAAAAAAGGATGAAGCTCCCCGAGCCTTCCACGTACCACCACTTTTCTGTCTGTACAACACTGAGCGAAAGCTTCTCAAAACATCACGTTCTCTAGCCTTCTGAAGTGATGTTTAAACAAGTACAAACATTTTAACTTTCTTGCTCCTTAAACATTACAAATGCCTCGTTCTACAGCACTTCCAACGGCTCCCAGGCAGCGGGCCCCAGGGCTGCACTCACCACACACTCCAGCTGTCCAGACTGAGAACCAGGCAGTGCGGGTCGGACCTCGGCGTCATGTAGTGCTTCAGAGCGTGCTGCTCCTGAGAGTCCCTGCCGCAGCCCTGGAGAATCACAAGTCATAAGCCTCAAGGCCACAGAAAGTCACCAAAAGAGATGATGTTACACTCGAAAGAGAGTCTAGATGCTGTTAAAACTATGCATGTAGAAAACCACACACTAAACGAACTCTTCCTCTCCAGCCTGCCCATTCCCGCCCTGATCAGACCACGCTGACGCGGGCATTCACTGTGTCTAGTTGGTTCGGACTCCACATCAGCTTCCTAAATGGTGTTTCCTAACTTCAGTCTCTTGTCACATACATATTGGGTTGGCCAAAAAGTCTGTTTACGTTTTTCCATAAAAGACACATTTTTCATTTTCCCCAGTGACTGTACTGATTTGGGTGTTATGAGTATGTCGGTTACCTCCCACTACTGCCTTCCAATGCATAAGACGTGCCCGGCACAGAATCGTCTGGATTGCATGTCTGCCAGCACCAGGCCAAGTCCCCTGCGCTGCAGGGCAATAAGTGATCCTGCCTCTAGAGCAGCGAGAATATACACTGGAGGGGAAATATCTCTCAATGGCTTATACACCTTTAACTATGATATCAAACACTGCTGATTGAATTTACTCACTCTACATTTAATTCTAAAATGAACTAAATTTGATGTTAATTTGCAGAATTAAAACATCATTGGGGATCATTTGAAACATAAAAACAAACTGAGTCCTCTTAAGACAAATTGAGAGTCACTTGCTAACAATGCAAAAGATAAACACAGTTGGACGAAAGGTAACAGTTACTATTGACACTAGGAATTTAAAAGGGAGCAAAATACATAAAAGTATAATAAGAAACATCTTCTGGAACATGGAAGCAGCAAAATATATTCATGCTCACCATATGAATGTAAGAGATTCAATGAAAACCTTTCAAAGACAAGTAAGTAAGTATGTTCTTTGCTAACAGTTTTTCAACAGTTGTCTGACCATAATGAGATTTCAGTGTTCACTGTAAGAATGGCAAAAAAAGAAACCAAACAAAAGGAAACAGGAACTCAGTGACAACACTGACTGCCGCGGGGATGCAGAGAGCGCCTCCCTCACCGCTGGCAGGAGCATGAAGTGGCACAGCCACTCTGGACAACAGTTTGGCAGAATCTTTGAAAACTAAACATTTAATTATCACACGATTCAGCAATTGCAGTTCTGGGCATTTTTTTTCCAGAAAAATGAAATCCTAAAGTCACATAAATACTTGTGCACAAATGTTCATAGCAGCTTTATTCAAAACTGTCAAAAAAGGGGTCAGTGCAGGTGTCCTGCAGAAAGTGAACACAGCAGCACGGCTCTGGCAGGAAACGCTGCTCTGCAGTAAGAAAGGGCGGGCTGCCCACGTGCCGCCTGGACTGGTGTCTGGTCTCTGGTCGGTGTGCAAGTGAGGAAGAGCCAGTCCTGACTGCTTGCACACTGCGTGGTCCCATGCACCCAACATTTCTTAAAGGACAAAGTTGAAGAAACAGCAGACGAGCAGCTGCCTGGGGCTGAGGAGGATGGCCACACGAGGGCAGCAGAGAGGCCCACATGATGCGGGGACCACTCAGCATCAGCTGTGGCGGTGGCTGTCAAGTCTCACTCACACTCACACTCACACACACACACACACACACACTCCAGGAAATGGGACACGGGAAATCGGGAGATCTGACTAAGATGGAGGGCGTGCGTCAATGCTGGTATACTGGCTGTGATATGATAATACAGTTTTGTACAACATTACCACTGAGAGAAATTGGGCAGATTGTGCAGTGACATTTCCATATTATTTCTTCTTCTGCACATGATCTATAGTTATCTCAATAAAATTTTAACTTAAAGCAAATTTTAAAAAAATGGTCTCTAAGCCCAGTTCCTAACACAAACTGACCTTGCCACCACGGAGGTGACTTAGAGACCCTGGCCGCTCACACCAGGGCCTCTTGCATCTGTGAGCTGTCCTGCCACCAGCCAGACCCCAGGACCAGGGACTCCTTTCCTCAGCTGCCAGCTCACAGCTGTCTGTCCATCCCCAGGAATTATCCTCAAAGAAAGGGAGCAGCCCTGGCCAAGGCTAGTCCCCCCGCCCCCCAGGACTGCCCTGTGCACAGGTGCCATGGCCAGAGCTTGTCCTCAGACCCACGGGGGCCTGCAGCTCCAAGCTGCTCTCCCTCCACCTGGCCCTGCCCCCCTTACAGCTTTCCAGAGGATGATGGTGGCACACAGCCCGGTGAAGCACCCCAATTCCAGCAACCTCAGCCGCAGCACCTGCACCCCAGGGAACACAGCGGTGAGCTGGCACCCTACTTACCCTCCCTGTACTCAGGCAACACCTTCCAAAGGATGTTCATAGAGTGTAGAAAACCCCACACTGAGCAAAACCTAGGCATACCTGGTGGCCACATTTAAGACACAGCCAAACTGAAGGGCTTTCTTCCGTTGCTTCTTCAGATTTGTCTTTTACTTTATTGTCCGTCTTACAGTCTTGGCAAATATTCCATTCCACGTTCACTAAGGCCTTTTTCAAACCACCTTGTTCCAGCCCTTTTCTAAGGTGTCTGCACATAGGTTCTAGTAAAACAGACAACACAGGAGCATGTGAGGCAGCATGCAGCTTTCTTCCGAGAGTCTCAGCAGAGCTTACCATTCATCTGAACTTCAAAGATGAGTTTACTCTGTACACAAATTGTTAGGTAATCTGATAACTTAAATTTGTATGACATTTGAATGAGTTGATTATGTGACAGATTTGACAGAAATTTGAAATTTTTCTGTTTTTATAGTCCTGGGTATAACCACCACCACCAAAAGTTCACTTTAATTTATTTACCTATTTCCTTCAACTAAGTCCTAGTACCATATTTATCGTTCTCTTTGTTTTAAAATGTTTGCAGAGCAGTCTTTCCTTCAGGCAGCAGGCCCAGTGCTGAGGCAGGACCAGGGAACCTAGTGACAGAGCCTCAGCGCATCTCAGCGTGGAGCTCATGTTCCGGCAGGACAGACAGGGAAACAAATACACATACAGCAACCTCCAAAACACGGTACAGCTGCACAAGGAGAGAAGGCTAAGGTCCCCGAAAGTTTCACAACTACAGATAGAACACTCAACAAAAGTGGCATCTGTCCAATCTTAGAAAATATTAACCACAATTAAAATTTCTGCTACTAAGCCCTGGTTGGTGTGGCTCAGTAGATTGAGCACTGGCCTGTGAACCAAAGGGTTGCAGATTCGATTCCAAGTACAGACACATACCTGGGTTGTGAGCGAGGTCCCCAGTGGGGAGAGCACTAGAGGCAACCACACATTGCCGTTTCTCTCCCTCTCTTTCTCCCTCCCTTCCCCTCTCTCTAAAAATGAAAACAATCTTTAAAAAAAATGCTGATATTTAATACTTACTACGAGCCTGAGACTGTGCTAAATGCTCTGCACACATTATCTCATTTAATTCTCACAACTGTCCCAGCAGAAGTCACTGCGATCCTCAGTGACAGATGAGAAAACGAAGATTTCATGCCCAGCATCACATAGCTGCTAAGTGGCTAAGCCAGAATTTGGACTCAATCGAGTCTTTCTGACTTCAAAGCTCACACTTTAAACTATGACCTCGGGGATTAAAGGCCACCTGACAGTACACGTCCAAGGAGCGAAGGCACAGGGCACAGAAGGTAGGAGTGCGCGCTGTCCCCTCGGAATGGCAGGCACACGTGTACAGACACAAGCGGCAGGGCTGAGGCTGAAAGCGCCCTTGGGAGCAGGTCAGTAAAGGGCTCTGAGAGCCACGAAAGGGCATCGGTTGTTTCAGAGACCCAGGAGGTTTGGAGATGGGTCAAGGGGCACAAAGAACTCTATGTCCAAGGAGTTTGCACCACGAGACGATCAATGCCAATGCGACCATGTGAAAGCCTACTAAATCCCAGTAAGCAGTCAAAGAGGCATGAACTAAACAGAAGACAGCCTTTTCAAGGAGCAAACCAGCAAAGAATTTTACAAATGATATTAATCAGGGCTGATAAAGGTTCAAGGAAAGAGGCCCTGCACTGTGCTGCAGGGGCCGGTGAGTCAGTGAGACATTTCTGGAAGGCAACCTGGCAACAGAACCAACGGAGCTTTGAAGATGTTTATGCCATCTAATGCAGCGATTTTCTTTCTAAGATCTGTACAAAGAAGACAGCTGGATATGCACAGAGACTTAGGTACAAAAATGTTTACTATTGCTCCATTCATAACACTGAAAAGTTAAAAGTTACCTGAAATTATAACAACAGATTCCCTAAATAAATCATGAAATACGCATGCACCCATGGTCTTTTTTGTCAATGGAGTAATCATGCCATTAAAACGCTGAAGAGCATTAAATGACATGTACTAGATATAAACATTAGGTTGAAATGGAAATTACAGAATAATGTAAACTTTGACCCCACTTTTACACATTAAAGTATGTCCACTTAGGGATATAAACATCACTTTAAGGGTTCAATTGGTGAAATATACCTAAAGATTCAGAAGAATCATCAATTGGAACAGTTTTTCCCTTTGTCCGTTTCTTTCCCATGTTGGCACTTCATGGATTACTTACTGACACAAAATAACAATCTAGAAAACAAGATAAAGTTAGCTTGATTAAAAAAGTTTATTCATACTTCTCAAAGAGACAGTAATAGAACTCAGCCAGAGATAAAATTTTACATGTCTATCACACATTGTAATTTAAAAAGACCATCCACATGTGTCATGACAATAAAAACTCCCAAGTAGGCAGAACAGATATTATTACTCTTGCTTCACAGCTTAGGAAACGTACTCTTAGCAAGGTTACGAAGTTTTCAATACACGTAAAGGTCAGGAGAGAACCTAAGTCTTGCACAGACCCGACCCTGCTCGGAATGTGAATTCTCACCCCACACACACGTGCAATGCTGGGGGCACTGAGATGGCTTCCTTTCCTTCCAGGCTACCTTTCTTAGCTCTGCAGTCTATGCGAGTTGAGTTGATAATTCCTCTTAAAAAATTAAAAAGAATTCTTAAGACAAATAAACAAATATGAAAAATGCTGAAAGTACAAACAAGTCCACTTAACTTTAAAACAATAGTAATGATTTTGAAAAGCTGTATTTAACATGCATTTACAGTAATTTAGCATCAAAATCACTTAAGTGTCTATAGCAGTTATTTGACCTGAGGTGCTTATTAAAATTCTGATCACATAAGTCAGTGACTTTCAACCTTCTTCATCTCATAGCACACATAAACACTAATCACTAAAATTCTGTGGCACACCAAAAAACACATTGCATTTTTTGCCGATCTGACAAAAAAAAAACAACAGGTATAATTTTGATTCATTCACGCTGATGGCTATTGTTGTGTTGGCTGTTGTCATTTTTTTTTTTACTTGACACGCTGAGGGAAAAGAGGTCAGTGCCCCTGACTAAACAGTCAGGTACTGCATGTTTTAAAAATTCTTGCAGCACACCAGTTGAAAATCACTGACATAAGTGAAAAGTATGTATTTTTTGTTTTGTTCTATTTTAATTGATGAGAGAGAGACAGAAGCATCGATCTGCTGTTCCACTTATTGATGGAGTCATGGCTGATTCTCGTATGGGCCCTTACAGCGAGCGGTCCAACCTGCAACCTTGGCGTATTGGGGGCAATGCTCCAACCAACTGAGCTGCCCGGCCAGGGCTGGAATGTATGTTTCGAAAACACTTGCAATTAATCCTGCTACTTAGCTGTCACCCTATCCTTAGAGTCTCACAAGCATTCCTCTTTTAACCCTTAGTGGGTCAGTGTACTTAAAGGTTATTCAAAAAGGTCAGTATGAAAATTAGTGCCACATCAAGTAATTGTTAACCTTTGCAAAGACAATCTAAAATGTAACAAGTTTCCATGTTTACAAAGTACATGAATACGGTAACAAAATAATACAAAATACAGAGATATATATGATACAAGTATATTTCATGTACTTTTTCTCACCCTAAAGATGACACGTGACATAATCTATCTTATCTGGAATTGTAGATGTTGGGGGGCAATGCAGGACTCGAGTCCTTGCCTCCAATCGAACCCCCTCTAACCAGCTGCATTCTGGCACCAGACGCGCCTTCCGATGAAGCCACTTCCATCACGTCCCTCTCGGGAGGAGAGCACCGAACAGTTTTCCGATCCACATTGCTGAGCCTTGCCCTCGTGGTCCTTTAAAATCTGTCCCCAGTGCTCTGGCAATCCTGACTCTCACTACTTCTCAAACAGAACCGCTGAAGTTTAATTATATGGAGCTTTGGGTCCTTCAAGCCCTCTCATGATCATCATTGCATTTGCTTTCACAACAACCCTTTAAATGGAGCATTTCACTAAAGGAGTAAACTCAGAAACAAGATGACGAAAGAGCGCAGAGTGTCAGAGATGAAACTAAAGGGCAGGGCTGTCTTTCCCATTTCCAATCAGTCATCGGCAACCTGCACTCCGAAACGCCTTGCCCCCAGCTCTATGCCTCTGATCGCTAGCTGCGCACCTTTAAACCCGGACATGTGCAATTTCTCTACTGGAATCTAAAGCCCTAGGAGAAAAAAAGCGGTTTTCGGCATTACTTCCCAATTGCCTATAGCAAGGAAAGTGTTAACAGGTCCTCGAGACATAGAAAAAGAGGACAGCACCTGACGCACCAAGGATGGCTGACGTGCAGAGGCATGCACGCAAGATCCAAGCGACCGCGTCCCCGCGGAAAGAAGAGGGTCCGGCACGAGGCAGTGCGCAGTGTGAGGGCAGATCTGCTGAGGGCTGCGGCGGCCCGGACTCCGGGGGACACGTGAAAGGCGAACTGTAAACGCGGCGCGGCGAGGGCAGGGGGCGATTTCAATGCTGTGCAAAGAGCTCCACTAATGTTTGACAACCATGAAGAACATCTAATGAGACATGCCCAGAGAGTACAAGGGTGCCGCCAGCTGTCAAACACCCATAAATCATACTAAGTTTTTCAGGCGAGTCTTCAGATGGCAATGGGCTTCTCAGCCAAAAGACTCCGCAGGACCCCACACAACATCGAAAGGAAAGCCGGTCGCACCGGCTCTCGCGTTAACCCAGCCCCTTCCCCGGCCGCCGTCCCGGGCTTCCCACGCCTGCGCGGTCGCATTAACAACAGAAGGGTTGCAGCGAGCCTGGCGCACCTCTGTCCCACCCTGGGGCCCGAGCCAAGCGGGGGTCGACCCCGCTCGCCCCGCGAACCACGCCCCTCCCCTGCCGCTGCTGCCTCCGGCGGTAGCCGCCGGGTCCCCGAGGTCGAGAGGGGCGCCAGCACCGACAACTCATTGGCCAGCTCCTGGGAGTGACAGGATGTGAGGCCAATGAGGACGCGGTACCGGGCCGAGGCCGGGAACCGCGCCTGAAGCAGAGCGGCTGTGGAGAAGAGAGCGAGGACGAGCAGGCCCTTAATGCTCCCGGAGCGCAGGAGGTCGCGCGGGCGACAACTGCGAGTCAGCGGGGCCGAACTCACCCACTGCGACAGCGCCCATAACTGCAGCTCCTTGTGGGCCTCTGGTCAGCCACCGTCGTCTTCCTCCTGGTGACGAATAAGAAGCGACAGAGCGGAAGCCAGAGTGGCCCCAGAAAAGGGCAACTTCCGCTGCGCGGCATCGTGGGAAGCGGCGTTAGCCGAGTCCCGCAGCGCGGATGCGCTCTGCGCCTGCGCTCGGCTCACACCGGAAGTCCAGACGTGAGTGTTTCCCCGCTGGGTGGTGGGTTGGTTTCCTCCTCTGGAGGGTGGGTTACCGGTGCCGTTGGAGGTGTGCAGTCTCCTTGATGGCGCCTCGGTCAAACACACGCGCCGGAAGGCCCGCTGAGCGGGCGCCCTTAGATTTCAGCAGTTGCTAACTCTGCCCGGTGCGCACGACCCCTGGGCGTGTGGACCGGCACAGCCCTGCCGGTGCGCTCCGTCTGCGCGGGCGGGACTGCTGGCGCCACGCCCCGTGCGCAGTGGACCGGAGGCTTCGGCGCCGGCTCAGCCTGACACAGACGCCGTAGTACGGGGCAGAAAGCTGCGGGTGTCCACGGAAGCGCAGGCCAGGGACGGAAGCAGCAACTCACAGCCAAACCAACACATTTCATCCTTATCAGCCTCGGGAGGAAAGTGGCCCCCTGGCCTGGTGGATTGGCCGGAGTTCTGATGGCCGAGTAGGGGGGTACTGGCCCCCCTGCCTGGTGCTGCTGACACTGTTTTCCCAGCTCTCGTCGCTAAGCACACAGGCTTTTGTTTCTGTTCTGAAACAGTCGTGTGGCCGTCGGTCCACCTGCTCCCATCCGCCCACCTGCTCCCCCGCCTGGGTCCCAGAATGCTGTTCCCCTCGTGCTCCGTAGTCAGCATCTCCCTGTAACTGCACAGTACAAAAGTCACCGTGTCACAGAAAAACGGCTGGGCGACCTAGGACACCGCTCCTTGCTCACTTGCTTCACTCTGTGCTACTTCTTTGTCCAGCAGTTATCACCATGTGGTGTTTTTCTTTCACGTTTACCTATGTATTTACGTCCCGCCGCCACCCCAACCCCATACAAACGGGCAATTGTGAACCCCTTGAGACTTGGAACATCTTTGTCTTGTTCATTGCTGCATATCTAGTACCTAGAAGTGTCCAGAACATAGTGTTTAATACTTACTGAAGAAATAGTCATTATTAATGAAATGCTTGTACAAGAATGTTCATTGCAGCCTCAAATGAAACAGCCACGTTTTCATCAAAAGAATGGAAAAACTGGTATAGTCACATGATGACATACCACTAAGCAATAAAAAGAAACTACTAATACAAGAACATGGATGGGTTGTAAAACAGTGTGATACAAGTCGTACACCAAATACCTACTGTATGATCCCACCTTAGGAAGTCCTAGAATAGGCCAATCGAATTCTGGTGAAAAAACCAGAGCAGTGGATGCCTAGTGGGGTTTGGGCAGGGACTGACAAAGGATTTGAGTTACACAGATGTACGTACAAAGGTGTCAAAACTCAACAGATACACACTCCATTTTACCTCAAAAGAATACTAATTTGCATACTAATGTTATGCATGCTGAAGTAGGGAGGAGTATACTAAGTCTGTAATTTACTTTGAAATGCATCAAAATGGACGGATTGGTAGATGGATTAGATGTATGAGAAGGCTGGTAAATGAAAATGTTAAAGTGTTTAGGTCAGTTTCTTGACCTCAGCACTGCACATTTTGGAGCAGCAAAAATTTTTTTTGTAGGGGCATGTCATGTGTATTGTAGTAACTGGAGCAGCATCCCTGGGCCCTACCCATTTGGTGCCAAAAAACACCCCTCCATTGTGACAACCCAAAATGTCCTCAGACTTTATTGAATGTTCCCTGGGGAGCAGAGTCACCCCCCCCCCCATTTCCTTTGAGCATTGCTCCACGGTTTCACTGTAAAATTCTCAACTTTGCAACATGCTTAAAATGTTTTATAAAAGTTGGAGAAAAACTAGATTATTTAATGAAATTGAAAACTGCCTACAAAACACCAAGTAGAAGATGCACCTATGAAGATCTATACACTAAGTTTAAAAAAAAAATTATTTATTTTATTTTTAGTGAGAGGGGAAGGGAGGGAGAAAGGGAAAGAAACATAAATGTGTGGTTGTCTCATGCGTCCCCTACTTAGCCCACAACCCAGGCATGTGCCTTGACTGGGAATCGAAGCTGTGACCCTTTGGTTCGCAATCAAGCGCTCAATCCACTGAGCTGCACCAGCCAAGGGTGACAACAGAGCTTTGTCTTTTGTTTTTTTACTTCTGTTCATTGTTACAATGCCAAGGACAGTGCTGGACACAATAGGTGCCCAAGGAACCTTGTCGAATGAGTGACCAGTACCAGTAATAGCACTTTTCTAGCACTTCCTCTGTTGCCAAGCACTGGTTCATGCAGTTTGCACACAGCCCCAGCTGGTCCTCACTGCAACCCTGTCATTCCATTTTGGAGGCTGTGAGACTGAGGCACAGAGGAACTAACCACCTGCCTAAGGTCACAGTTGGTAAGTGGCCCTTCGGCAGTCTGGCAACAGTATATAAACTGCTACAATCCAAATACCAAAGTGAATTCATTTCCTATAATAACCATCCGATGAGTTGTTTCCTAGAGTCTTCAACTTCAAAAGAGGCTAGAAAAATATTTGTAGGATTCTAATAAGTCCAGGACTTGTAAATATTTATGGGGATTTTTTAGTAACAGAGCAAATACTTAAGTTAGGATGCCAAGTGAAAATAGTAGGACATTAAAATTGTATGAAGTCATTTGCTAGTAAAGAGAACATTGTGTTTAAAGGACTCAGTGAAGATGGTAGGTAGCCTTGGTAACCAGCTCCTTAAACTGAAGTGGCTAGATGACAACCAGGAATTCCTGATCTGTGTAGAGAAGAGCTAATGCCACTATGTCTGGAAGAAATGACCTAGGTTCAGGTGGGTTTGGGATGCTATGCATATTACGCCCTCCTCTTAGAGATTCATGTGCGTATTGGGGTCTGACAATAAAGCCACACACACAAAAATGTGCCTATATACTTTATTGTCCAAATGCAGTCCCTTTTGTCTAAATTAAATACTAGATCAGTCAGGACAGTAGGATGATCCGTGGTCACCCTAAAGAAACCTGTTGAACTTTGTGTCATTCTGCTTTTCAAGGATTCACTTAAAACACTGCTTTTTCTCCCAGGGTGGCACTGGCACCCTGGACTTCAGTTGGAAACACTGGCATTAGGAATGAAGTGGTGTTGACACTGATTTACACTCATGAGTGTGGGCAGCCCAGCGTGTGCGAGAGCACTTCATGTTTTCCTGAGTCGTGTCCACTTAACCCTAATGCATTCAGTGCCCCATCACATTGAGTCATCCCCATGGTCTTCGATGTGTTTTTGACAGGACCCATGACAGCTCATGATCTGTCACCTTGAGTAATTCACTTTTTTCAGTGAAAGTTCTTTTGTTCTTTAAAAGGACCATACAGTGAACTAGCTAATTGTTGACCAAGTACTATTTTCTGATATTAAAGAAATGATCCAAGCATATTGAATGAAACAAAGAAGACTTGAATAGAGAGGCATGTGGCTAGAAGGCTTCATAGTGACCATACGAGGCAGCCTGTGGGGAGCAGATCCACTCTCAAGGTTTCCTGCTTCTGAGTCTGGGAAACTACCAGCTAGATGGCGACTGGGGTGAATTCACTCCCCTGTATAGCTGTAGGGGTTGGCTAGCTTGCCTGCCCTCACCCCTCCAGGGACCCAAACATGCCACTCCTTCCCCTCTGATTGAAACACTGCTGCCCAGCCACCAGGTGGGTTAACTTTTTTCTCTGATAGTCTCTTGCTCATCTCTGTATACATCTAGTAGACACCGCACTCAGTCACTGTAAGGACAATGTTGAGCGCACGTTAAGAGGACTTGAGTCCGGGAGAAAATAAGCACGTGCTCAACTATGAAACTTGGAAGAGACCTTAATAAAGGGGCTACTTACAGAGCATGGCCAAGTTTAAAGGAACCACGTGTACCCCTAGGCCCGACAGGTCTGCTGGAGATGTGGAACAAGGGCTGCCTGCAGAAGATGTGGTCTTTAGCCAGTCACCACCATTGTCAAAATCCCACCAACGCAGAGAAGACCAGTGAAGAAGTACTCTGAATTCTTTCTCTTCCCATCCTCCCACTTCCTGCATTAGCTGAACCCAACCCCAAGAAAGGCAGAAGGGTCCAGTGCTGTAGGCTGTGGAGGTCAGCTGTCCAGAGGGAAAAGAAAGGCCAGAACGGGTCCAAGGAACAATCAGGAAGTAGGGAACATAAGAGAAAATCGTCCAAATCATGAGTCTCTGAATTAGGCCTTGGCATTGGGGTTGTGAGGAAGGGACAGTCCAGGTCTGTGCTACCCTCAGTGCCCCCCTGCCTCACCGACCTTCCTGCTCTCTCCCCCTAGGGCCCCCACTCCACTCGTCTGAGTCTTCCCCTTCTTCCAAGGCTCCACTCAGATCCTGCCACTGTCACCAAATCTTTCCTGGTGGCTCATGTCATTGTGCCCTCATCTGCATCCGTGAGATAATACCTATACCACTTACTTAACACCGAGTCTTTTTATCTTCATTGTTCTAGGTCTTGTTGGATTTATGTCCTGACCCTCAAACTAAATAGAAAGCTCCAGGAAGGAAGGGTGAGTGAAGCTCTGCATACGGTAGCGGCTCAGTAAACCTTTACGAAAGAGGACAGAGGGTTCCATGAACAGACCAGGAACCTAAATAATGGTGTTTGTTTGCACAGAGTAGGTAAGCCATGTTTTCCTTTATAGCAATGGGATTGAGATCTTTCTTTTTCAGAAATGTAACCTTTCTTCCTACTGGATTTAGAAGAACTGCAGGCTGATCACGAAACTACAAGTGATATTGAAGCGCGTGAATTGGAAAGTTAAAGTCCTTTCCCTCTTCCTTTTACCCACATTTAGCCAACTGTTAGTAGTTGTTTCGTTCCTCTGAGGATGTCTTGATTTCCCCTTCATCCTGAAGGGTGTTTTCACGGGATCTGGTATTGCAGGATGATCTTTCTTTACTCTCAGCAGTGTCTTCTTTCTGGCCTTCGTGGTCTCTGAGGAGAAGTGCCCTCGTAAATGAATTTTCCCTCACAGATAAGGCTCATTTCTCTCTTGCTGCTTTCAGCATATTGTCTTTGCTTTTAATTTTCAGAACTTTGACTATGATGTGTCTTGATAGGGATTTATCTGGGTCCACTCTGCTTGAGGTATGCTCAGCTTTTTTAATTCGTTTATGCCTTTTGACACAGTTTTTAAAGTTTTCAGCCATTATTTCTTCAAGTACTTTATTACCTCTGCCCTCTTTGTCTTTTGTTAGAGTCCCGCCTGGCTCGAAAACCCTGTTTGAATGTCACACACAGACACAAAACACCATAACGAGACAATGTGTTAATAATTTTTTAAAGGCGGGAACTATATAAAAATTTTTAATTTCTCTATGGTAACTTTCTAGAAGGCAACTCAGGGACATCTACCAGAATTTACAGTGTTGTACCTGTTGTTCCAACAAGCCCTCTCTACAAACTTATCCTTGTACAGAGAGTATTCACCAATCTAAATATATATGTTCATCAAACTGGGTATATAAAAAGAACGCCCAAAATGTGGAAACAACCCAGGCATCCAGGGTAAAGAATGCAGTAAGTTACGAATAATCTACATGACTCCGCAGGACAGTCAAGCACCAGAGAGAGCGCGGCCGCCCTGTGCTGAAGGCGCGTCGCGCTGCTAAGTGTAGTTCGGGGAAGCGGGGGAGACGTGAACGTATCGTCCCCTTTGGATACGTTTCAGTTATGTTTATATATCTCACTCCCTACATGTATTTACACATTATACAGCATATAATTTTCATACATGTTTATGTATAATGCTTAAAATTTTTTCAGATACAAAACACCAAAAACTTTTTGCCTTGGATTGAGGACTTAGGTAGGAGAAGGGACTACCAACAGAAAACTATATCTTTTAAAAAAATTTTATTTATTGACTTTAGACTGGGGGGAAGGAGAGACAGACAGACAGACAGAATTTATTGTTCCACTTACTGATGCATTCTTTGGTTGATTCATGTATGTGCCCTGACATGGGATAGAACCCACAACCTTGGCATGTTGGGACAATGCTACAATCATTTGAGCTACCTGGCCAGGGCAGGAACCTATACCTCCGTTTTAAATTTTTTCTCTACTACTTGAATTTTCTAACCTTGTACTTTTTGAATGTTAACAGTGGTTACTTGAGCTGTGGGATAATTACCAGTCTTTATTTTCTCTTTTCACATCCTCCTGCTTTTTAAAAACGAATACACTTAAGTTAAGAAAAAATTAACCATCCATACATTAGCTCTCTTATTCTGTTCGTTATAGGTTTCCAAGGTAACCTATCAGAGCCTCTTTCCTGGTCATTGATATGGCTTTAGACTCCACAGTTAGATTTCTTTTATGAAATTGCCCATTGTGGTAGCGCAAGATGCCAGATCAGCTGTCTGGACACGTAGGGATTGGTGCCTGGTTATTGTAGAGCTTTCCTGTTCTCACTGGATTGTCCCACAGTTTAGGTCCTTAACGCATTACATTTATTACACACATATTGCAACACATTACAAAGAATAGTGCGAAAGGTACTCTGATTAAATTACACATTTTACGAAGAAATACATTTTGGGTAAGTACCCTTAATCTATAGAGTTCTTCCAAGATTGTATGTGTTATTTGTCTGTCTTATTCTTACCTCCTTAGAAACTTACAGGTAGCTGAAAATGGTTGAGATGGAACAGGCGGAGGCCCAGCTTTCTGAGTTAGACCTGCTGGCCAGCATGTTCCCAGGTGAGAACGAGCTCACAGTGAACGACCAGCTGGCTGTTGCAGAACTGAAACAGAGCATTGAAAAGCGGACGATGGAGGGACGATCTTCGAAAGTGCACTTCACAATCAACCTGACCCTGGACGTGTCTGCGGGAACAGTGGTAATTCAATTTTGCTTTTGGGAGAATTGAAACAGGGCAAGACTTAAAACAACGCTTATGGCATTTTTCTTCTCTTTTTATCAGGTGGTGTTTTCTCTGGCCTGTATCCTTCCCTTTAAATACCCGGCAGTCCTGCCTGAGATCACTGTGAGGTATGTTACAGTTACTGGCTAACTTTAGAGTTCAGAATTAATGGGGGGATAAAAAGCAATTCTTGAGTTTGTTTTCTGTTCCAAGAAAATTGACTTAGTTTTTTTCTCCCATATATTCTGTACCAGATCACCAGTGTTAAGTAGATCCCAGCACACGCAGCTGAACACGGATCTGACTGCATACCTGCAGAAGAATTGTCTCGGAGATGTTTGCGTGTTGCATGCCACCGACTGGGTTAGGGAACACGCCCCTGGCTATGTCAGCAGAGACACTGCCTCTCCTCCTGACCCAGCAGGTGTAGTCCAGCCCGTCCTTCTCGTTCTCACGAGACTCTGGATCTATAGCCACCACATCTATAACAAATGCAAAAGGAAACATATTCTGGAGTGGGCGAAGGAGCTTTCCCTGTCTGGGTTCAGCATGCCAGGGAAACCAGGTGTTGTCTGTGTGGAAGGCCAACAAAGTGCTTGTGAAGAATTCTGGTCCAGGTTTGCTTTCACAAATTTTGTGTGCTAAGTTTTTTAGTACTGAGCTAGATCTGGAGATGTAGAACTAAGTATCTCCCTGAGATTGTATCTCATGGGAATTCAGCCTCAAGTCAGTGGATCAAATAGAACTCTCGTGTGGTCAGCATCACATCCCTCACCTGACACAGTGCACCCAGATGTCTGTAAGCAGATGTCAAACCAAGGCCCTCCATTCCCGTGAATGCGATTCTTCCCTCATCTCGAGCTGTGTATTTCCTGTGAAACAAGGGAATTTCTAATTGTCTCATTTCTCCACGGATACCCTAAGTGAGTTTCTGAGAAGTTCCTTTCGGGAGTTTGAGATTCAGCAATTTCCACATCAGTGATAATGGCAATAAATAAGTTTGGGGATGGGATTATGCCTAGAATCATATTTGATTAAAATAAATCCCTGACATAAAAGTAGGTTTCTTCACTTCTAGGACAATATTTTCTGTGCCCTAGAATGCACAACACAGTTTCAAATTTTCTACTTTGAAAATTTCGTTTCAGGCTCAGAAAATTAAACTGGAAGAGAATTTTGATTCGTCACCGAGAAGACATTCTTTTGGATGGCACAAATGATGAAATGGAAAGACAAAGAAAATTCTCAGGTTTTGAAGAAAAAGTGTTCACTGTTAATGGAGCCAGGGGAAACCATATGGACTTTGGCCAGCTGTATCAATTTTTAAATGCCAAAAGGTGTGGGGAGGTTTTCCAGATGTTCTTTGGTGTGGAAGGACAATAACTGAGTAGAGGAGCAGCTGGAAGTCTTTTGTTCCTGTTGGCCACCTGTTCTATTTACCCACTCTCTCGGGAAATACTAAGTAATTTTACTTCCATCCCTTTCTAGAATGTTGGGAGTGAAAAAGAAAAAGTGGTGCAGGTGAAGTGCATCTATTAAACATACGTCCTGATGGAAACAAAACTGAATTTTAAATTATGATCTTGAAATTATTGACAGAAATTTCTTGATATATATATATACCCATTTTGAAAGAGAAATCAATTTGACTTGAGTTAGATAGTGTTGGCAATCCACCTTGCCAGCCATTCTCCACCCCCTGCCCTTTACCTGCCCCCATGAGCTCTCCCAGCCTGTCTGGCAGCTCAGGTGGCTTTGGCCCGGGGACGCCTGGGAAGACGAGCTTCCCTGGTTAGCATGATAGACAGCAAGGGCACCTCTGCCCCTCTTTCTGCAGCAACAACGAGCTGCAGCAGTCCCTTCAGCTGCAATGGCAGGACGTGCCTGGGGAACCACTGAGATGCCACCGCATGTCATCAAGCTGCACCAGTCCCTTCCTATCTCTAGACAGCTTGTTATGAAATAAAAACAATTTTATTTATATTTGTAGGCCTCTTTAAGTAAAATTAATCCTCACCGAGAACATGCTTAGAGAGGGAGAGGGTGTGAGAGAGAGAAACATCGATCGGTTGCCTCTCATGCACGCCCCAACCGGGGACTGAACCTGCCACCCAGGCATGTGCCCTGACCGGGGACTGAGCCCGCACGTTTTTGGTTGTTGGACTGCTCTCCAGCGGAGCCGCGCTGGCCAGGGCGATTTGCGTCCCTCTCACTAGCAGTTGAAAGCGATTGTGCCAAACATTTTTTCAAAGCTTTAGTTTTACATCTACCCCAAACATTTGATACACAACTAGGTGAAGTTTTTCTTGTCTTTTTTTAAAGATTTTCTTTCTTTTTTTAGAGAGAGGGGGAGGGAGGGAGGAAGAGGGAGAGAGAAGCATTGATGTGAGAGAGAAAAATCAATCAGTTGCTTCCCGAATGCTCCCCACTGGGGACCTGGCCTGCAAGCCAGGCATGTGTCCTGACTGGGAATCAAACCGGTGACCTTTCAGTTTGCAGGCCAGAGCCACCCCAGCCAGGATGAAGTTTTCCTTAAGTGGAGTTTGCCACTAACATCTGTTTTTGTATACTTACTTATGCTCCATCCTTGGGCTTGCCTCATGGAAGGCTGAGTCAGCATGAGCAGAGCTTAGACTTTTTTTTAGCAGGTCTCAACTGCTCATCAAATTGGTAATTTAGAGAATGCGTTTTTGGCATATTGGGTTTTAACATTTTCTTCTTATTCTGGAAATGGTTCTCTGTAAATTTAGTTTCAGCAAGTTGACCTACAGTCAAAGACACACAGCCTGGTTTTGGAGGCCCTCCAACCGCTTCCTCCAAAAGTGCTTACTAAGTATTTCTTTGCTAGCTTGCTATCACTTGGGTTGACGCTGTGTTGGGTGTTCCTTGATGTGTGAGACTCGATTAGAAGAATGGTGTTGGGGGGTGGGAGGGACACAATGCACTGGTCATCTTAGTGACAAGTTGCAGGTAACCTACGTGCCTGTCAGTAAAAATCAGCAGGAATAAAGAACTAAGGAGGCAGCGTCGTAAGGACAGAATGGCACTAACAACGCTCTGACTGTGGTGGATCAGAACCCTGTGCTCCTCCTCCAACTCCCTCCCTACCGCCTCCCCATTGCCATGTCCATGGCCACCACATAGCCAGATGGACCAGTCTCTTGACTCTGGTTTCTGACTCTCCGGCCACTTTCAGATTCAGATGGACCCCCACAGCACATGGGATCTGACATCTGAAGCGCCACCAAAAGGGCCAGATGCTGCACATACTACTTTTAGTAGGATTAAACTGCTCAAGTGTTTTCGGTCTTTGTACATTCTATTTATTTTTATTAATAAAACTTCTTTTACAAAGATTTTATTTATTTTTAGAGATGGGGGAGGGTGGGAGTAAGAGAGGGAGAGAAACAATGTATGGTTGCACCTACCAGGGACCTGTCCTGCAATCCAGGCATGTGCCCTGACCAGGAATCCAACCCGCAAGCCTTCCGTTCTCAGGCTGGTGCTCAATCCACTGAGCCACACCAGCCAGGGTTATTGGTTTTGTTTTTTGTTTTTTTTTTTTAAGAAAGCTGTATTTCAGTATATCAGGGAAACCCAACGGAATATGTCAGTAATGAGTTTCCGTAAAGACTGCAAAGCATCCGAGAGTTAAGGACACACACACCCCCGATTACACAATTTAGCATAAACTGAATCCATGAAAACTCTGCCAAGAGGCACCAGGAGACTCCCACTGAAGCACAATCTGGCGATCTGATGCCATGGGGTCCGGTCAGGAAAACAAACTTCACTACTTGTTTAAGAAGAAAAAATATTAATGTGGGAAATTGGCTAAAGGGGATTTTAAAAGCCAGTAGAGATCACGGAGGTTATCACCACAGCCGCAGCTCCGGTCCCTGGGGCGCGGAAGGGAAGGGGGTGGTCAGAGTAGTTTGCAGGAGGCCCCGGCAGCTGCAGCTCAGTTCCGTCGCGAAGAGAGGGCGGTGTCTGACTGTGGCGGTGTCCTGGAGCTCAATGGAGGGACCTGCGGAGTCGGGGTGCGGACCTCTGAGCAGATGCCAGGCGGCTAGGTCCTAGGCCGCCTGGGGGTGGGTCCTGCCTGCAGTCGCTAGCTCCCCGAGGTGCGTAGTGAGGACGGTCCGATGGTTTAAAGGGCAGGGGACTGAAACCCACTGCTGCCTGACTCGGTTGCAGTTCCCGGGCAAAGGCCGCTCTGCCGGGGCGACGCGGACAGAGAGGGACTGTCCCAGCGCCGGAGCCAGCCGAATAAAGGCGAGTTTGCGGAACTCAGTATCCTGCCGTTGAGTACCGGAGGGAGTGTGGACACGCGAGGCCATCAGCAGCATCATGTGCTTGTTTCTCTAGTGATTCTCACAAGCAAAATCCCGAACTACGGGATCCATACGTTTCAAAATCACTGCCACACTACGCTTTTTTCTAAAACTGCACGTGACAGTTATGTGAAAAAGTGTGAATTCGGGGGGGCATACTGCTTAGAGCACTACTCAAATTTTTAACAAGGCCTGGATATCTTGTGTCAAAGGCAGAAGCTGATTTAACAGTCGCGAGCGGGCCCGTGAGCCTGCGTTTCCATCGAACGCCCAGACGACACTGATGGCTGCATTTTAAAGGGCCTAACCCGTCCGCATTTCCCCACAGCCACGGCCACGTCGTCCTGCCGCAACCCGGGGGCGAAAATGCCTCTCCGAGGCACATGCCAGCCTCCTCTCCGTGGAGCTGGTAACCGACGTCGCCTCCGGAGACCGAAGAGGCAGGGATTCGGTGCAGCGGCCCCACGCTCGGTGGGCCAACGCTTCCAAGAGTTGACGTCAGTCAGAGGGGCGTGGCTCCATCTGTGACGTAACGCGGGCTGGGAGCGTTGGCCTCAGCGGGAGCCGCGAGCAGAGGCGGGGCTGCGGGCTGGCGTGGGTACCTGGCGGAAGGGGAGGGCCAGGGGAGTTCTTCCGTGAACCACTTCCGGCAACAGAGCCGGAAGTTGTGGCCCGGCCGTTTCACCCGGGGGCTGCGGCTGAGAGTGCGGAGAGGACGCGGTCATGGGCGGGAAGAACAAGCAGCGGACCAAGGGGAACCTGAGGGTGAGCGCGAGGTGGCCGGGCCGAGCAGGGACGTGCGCGGCGCGGCGGCGTGGACGCGTGTGCGGTGTGACCTCCCGGAGTGCGTCCCCGCCGGCAGGTGGTGTCCGAGCAGATGGCGGGGCTGGGAGAGCGAAGGTGCTCCGCGCCGAGCTGCCCCCGCGCACACGCGTTTCGTTAACAGACGCTTCTGCGGCGGTTTCAGCAGGAGGCTTACCTGCCGGGGTGAGCCGGCGGCCGCGGGGTCGCGGCGGGGCTCCGGGTTCAGGCTGGAGCCCCCGCCCTCCCCGCAGCCGCCTCCTTCCGTCCCTTCTGAGGCCACACGGACCCCTCATGGGACTTGGACCATTTTATTTAACACACGTCCTCAGTGTTTTGTTTGTGAAATAGTCCCAATATAAACAAAATAATATTAGAGAAGAATATGCAAGAATATTATAGTGACAATCCATCTAGTCTCTACCTAGAGTCACCACCTGTTAATATTTGGTCACGTTTGCTGTCCCTGCCTAAGTGTTGTATTTTGTTGAGCCTTATGAGAAATACTTGCAGAAACTACAACTCCTAAATCATGTGTATTCTAAAAATAATGCCATTCTTCTACATAACCATGAACAGTTACAACACCGCGGAGAATTTAACTTCAGTGTAATACTGTTAGCTAATGATATACGGCATTGTATTAAGATTTCTATAGTCATCTCAATAATGTTCTCTATAACTTTATTTTTAGGAATAGCATTCCAAAGCATCCAATATGCAGTCTGGGATCACTCATTCCTTTTACTTATTTAGCTCTTGACAGTTTCCCAGCTCCCTGCTCCTCCCCTCCCCCATACTTACATGATGGGGAACAGCCTAGGCCAACTGTTAGGCTGAATTTAAAATTGTCTGTTTCTTGTGATTGGATTCAGGTTAGCAGTTTTAGACAGGAACATTTCATAGATGAAGCACCGACTTTCTCAATGCATCACTGCAGGGACACGTGGTGCCTGTTTGTCCCGCTGTTGGTCGTGGTGGTTTAATCACTTGGGGAAGACAGCTTTTCCATTGGCTATCAGAATAAAATGTGAAGTGGTACCTTGAGCCTGGGAATATCCTGTTCTCTCCCACAAGCTTTCATCTAATGGTTTTAGCATTCTTTGGTGATATTTGCTGGAATCAGTTATTACTACGCTGGTTAAAAAACTTATGTTTAATCTTGACAACAACCCAAATAATGATTTAGCTACAGCTATTTCATTTTAAACATGATGGTACTGAGTTTTAAAGAAATTTACCTGAGCTCATGTAACCAGGAAGTTGCAAAGCTGGGATTTGAATGGCAGTAGTTGATTCCCCAGAAGACTTTGAATCCTGAATGCCATGTATCCAAGGGTGATAGACAAATGTCCCCTTTCTTGATGATAGAAACAGATAAGTATGCAGGTAACTATAGTGTATCAGGGAATAATGATAGAGGTATGAGTAGAAAGGAGGTGGGAGAACAGAAAAGAATGGGGGTCAACTTGAGAGAGGCAAGTGTTGAAAACACGACTGTGTTTTGAAGGATGAATAGGAGTTTGTCAGACGGTGAAAAGAAAGGAGAGCTTTTCAGGTGGAGAGACAAGATTATGCAAAGACCAAACCGTGCGGAGGGCGGGGCATGTTTCAGGGACCCTTCAGTTCAGCTTGGGACTGGAACATAAATCATGGCAGCTCGTTTGGAAGAAGGGAGGAAAAGAGTGACACGAGAATGGAGTGGCAGCGGTGGAGGCGAAGTGGTGAAAGATCTGTCCTGAGTTTGGGACTTAAACTGCAGATACAACTGCTGTCTCAAACACCTCTGGAAGACAGGCACAGGAGAATGAAGCCGGTGTAGTACAAGAAAATTAACTGTCAGAAATAGAATCAAGTTTCTTTTTGAAACTTGGTATAATATCTAACATACAGTAGAGTAAATAATAAGACACAGTAACTATCTTTTAAACTCAAAGTGGACATTGCATAAAAGATACAATTAGTACATTCAAAAAAATAATTTATTACTTTTAAATTGGACATTTGAAGTTGGCACCTTCTGATCCTGCTTATCAATGTCCAGCTGTGATAGATAACTCAGGTCAGCTCAGAATTCATCCTTGACCCCTTTAGCTTTTAGCAATTACTTCTTTTTTATACTACTTCATTGTTCTGTTTCCTTATAAAGTGGTTTACAAATGGGATTACAGATGAAATTCTGATGTACTAAGGTCATACTTAGTTTTCAGAATTGTAGTTCACTAACTTTCTTTGTAGCTCTTTGAATAATGTTCACTTTAATAAAGTTTTAAAATAGAGAACCACTTTTTTTGCAGTTAGTCTTAAATGCTCTTGTTTTGGAAAAAAAATGTAATTCAGGCCGTCATATTAATTTCTGATCATTCATTTCAGTTTGGAACGTAGTCCAGATTTTTCCTTGACAAATCCGTTTTCCACACACAATTTTGCTAGGTGTGAGCAAATTGAATCACACATTTGAATAACTGTTTTTGAACATTCTCATAGAGAAATAAGAAACAGGTTTAGATGGGTTGTAATGTCATCCTGGACATTGAACTGAGGCATTTTTTTCTTAGATGACAGTATGTTAATTTCTTTTAGCAGTTCAAATATTTTCTTTCTCTGTCACAACTAATTCCTTAACCTTCAGTACTAGGAGACTGCCACTTTGTGTATCAGTTGGACAGACCACTGATTATGGTTCAAAACAAAGTAATGTATCTTATATCCTAACCATCATATGGGTTTTTATGTCCATAATATGTAATTTGTACCCATTTTAGCCCAAAGACCTTCGAGTATGTGGCAGTGAGTGTGTCTGTTTTCAAGGAGTTCCTAGTCTAAAAATAGCTGTAGTTAGACTAGTTCCATCGTGGTTACTTAATAAATATTTGTTGAATGAATGGGTAAATGAAAAGATGTAATTCATTTGAGTTAATTTTACATTATTACCCAGTGCACCTACTATTTATACAAAAGTTGGAAGTAAAATGTTTTCTAAAACAGTACTTAGGCTTACCATACATGATGCTTTCTCTGATTTTAAATATTTTATTCTCTGTCTTTAAAACGCTGCCGTGACTGATTAACTCAATATTGTGAGCTCCTAATGGATTATGCCCAGTTTAAAAAAACATTTTTCTGATGTTTAGAAAACCAGAAAATACCTCTTGGGATCATTATTGATAACTTCTTGCTGATAGAAACATCGATCTTTGGGAAACATTGCAATCAATACATGAAATCTTAGGCTAAGAAAAAAACTCAGAAGCTTTTTGTGTCCTGGGAGTTATCAAGGAATTATACTCCAAAGAACTCAAAGTTAAATTTGGGACTCCTCCTGGATTCTGACATTTTTTTCTCTCTCTACTTTCTACCAGCCTTCAAACAGTGGCCGAGCTGCAGAACTTCTTGCAAAAGAACAGGGAACTGTGCCTGGATTTATTGGTTTTGGAACATTTCAGAGTGACCTAGGCTATGTTCCTGCTGTTCAAGGAGCTGAAGAAATAGATAGTCTTGTAGATTCTGATTTCCGGATGGTCCTGCGGAAACTTTCTAAGAAAGATGTCACTACAAAATTAAAAGCAAGTTTTATTTTTTCATAAATTTTCTTAATAACATAGTCCTTTTATTAAAATATTATTGCCATGTTTTATGTAAAGGAAAATGAATCCCCACAAATAATTTCTTTTACAATTGTACTTTTTTCCTGACATGCAGGCTTAAGTTTAGTTTGTACTTATCTTCTAGGTTATAAATTAATGTGTTATTCTGCACATTTTGAACCACTTTGGATTTCTGGCTGTATAGTTTTACTTCCATTAGAGAATGTAATTTGACCCTGTAATTTTAAATGGGATTTTTTGTTTGCATGTTTGTTTATTTTAAAAGTTTTTAAATTTATTTTCAGAGAGAGGGGATGGGAGGGAGAGAGGAGAAGAACACTGATGTGCAAGAGAAATATCCACGTGTAGTTGCCTCTCTCACACTCCCAACTGGGGACCTGGCCCATAACCCAGGCATATGCCCTGAGAGGAAATCCAACTGGCGACCTTTTAGTTCATAGGCTGGCGCTCAGTTCACTGAGCCGCACCAGCCAGGGCTGCGTGTATTTTATTTTTAAAAAATAACTGAAAAGTTTCTACCATACTAGTATGTAAAGGAACTCTTTAAATTCGTTCCATCTGGCACAGACAGAAACAGTGTATTCTCCCATTACATAAAATAGACAAAGCTTCCAGAACAGAATCAATATAAACAATAGCCAATATTATGAATGTTGATCCTTAACCATGTTAATAATTTCCTTTCAGGCTATGCAAGAATTTGGAACCATGTGCACAGAGAGAGACGCAGAAATTGTAAAAGGAGTTCTTCCATACTGGCCAAGAATTTTTTGCAAAATTGCCCTTGTAAGTATTGAGACTTGACTAGCTTGTTTGATTGCGGTTACGGGCACTGTCAGATTGAGATGGCGTTGGTAGTGAGGGCTATGAAATGATAGGTGGTAACAGTTACACAGATCGGGTCACTGGGCTGTGTGCAGTGTACAGGGAGTCCGTTGTGTTTTCCAGAGTTAGGTCGGATTTACCCAGATGCTTTCCAGTTACAATAAATTTTGGCAGTTTAATTTCTTTGTATATTTGCTCCAGAAGAATGAAAACCAATTGCTTAATTGTTTAAGGCCTAGCCTTAACTCTAGCTTTAATGCAGTTCTTATCTCATTGGGAAGGAAAAGATAATCAGTTTCTTCACATAGTTATTGATTTTTGTTTAGCTCTGTACATAGTTGAATTCTTATTAATGGATTATCATAGCTTATTCCAAAATATTTGTATTTGTTTCAATAGAGTGATTTTAAACCATATTATACTTGCAAATAGGACCATGACCGCCGGGTTCGAGAAGCCACACAGCAAGCTTTTGAAAAACTTATCCTCAAAGTTAAGAAACACTTGGCTCCTTATTTAAAAAGTGTGATGGGCTATTGGCTCCTGGCTCAATGTGACACTTACCCACCCGCTGCATCGGCAGCAAAGGATGCCTTCGCAGCCGCGTTCCCCCCCAGCAAACAGCCTGAGGCCATAGCGTTCTGTAAGGATGAGATTGCAAGTGTAAGTCCTGGGAACTGTTCTCTGCTTTTCCTTAGGTATTTAAGGGACAGCAGGCATATTACAGCGACAGCTCTTCTACCTGGCAGTGTGAGGGAGTACATGCATGCAGTGTTTCCAGTGGAAGGGTGTCTTTTTAGAACAGTGTTTAACACAGTTGTTCATGTTGCATTCTATGTATTTTTAAAAAATATTTTATTTATTTATTTTAAGGAGTGGAGGGAGAAAGAGAGGGAGAGAAACACCAGTGCGCGAGGGATACGTTGGTCGGTTGTCTCACACCCCCAGGTGGGACCTGACCTGCAACTTGGGCGTGCACCCGGACCAGGAATCCTTTGGTGACCCTTTGATCCGTAGGCACCCAGTCCACTGGGCCACACCAGCCAGGGCTCATGTTGCGTTTTAACTGTAATTAACATGTTGTGTTGTATCTTTCTAAAATATTTAAATGTTCCCTCTTTAATTTATAAATCTTAATTTATTACCTAAAAAATGTAGATGTATGCTTTATAGTATATAATCTAAAAAAAGAATACATCTAAAAATTCATTCTAAACTTATTTTCCCCCATATTTTCACATTAATACCTGTTTACGTATTTATTCTTTTTGCTGGTGCTCTGGTATTCCTTTGTATGGATATACAGCAGTTTAGTTAACTTTTTAAAATATACATTTGTAGTTTTTCCCTGATATCTTTATTACAAAGTTTAGTGGACTTTTTTGAATAGATCTCTTCCTACTTGGTGGGAGTGATAAGTACCAGCACTTCTAGTCACCATTTGTTGGGTCAAAGAATAAGCACAGTTCCGATTTTTACAGATGTTGGTAAATTGCCCTTCAGATGACCTTACACATTTCTCCCACTAGCTTGTGTGGAAGTTTCTTCAACTCTTGGCCCGCGCACTTCAACCAGACTGGTATCACCCATAACTTCTGTGGCTTTCAGTTTGTCTGCATCTGGTACTATTTTCCTCATTTCTTCCTTCCTTGCTGTCGCTGTCCCTAAGATATGGGCTGGAAAGACCAGATGGCCAAGCTTCTGATACTATGTGAGGAAATGGAGTGAGGAGGGAACTGAAGATTTAAAAAGTGTGTGCCTGCACTCGTTCCCTCTGTGGAGCCCCTGTGTGCTCACAGCCCTGTGTCTGTCCCTCACTCCTTCCTCCTTCCTCCTTCCTGTGAGTCGGCCTTGCTGTGGGTTCCCGTTACCCTTACAGGCTTGGACTCTAGGGTTCTCCCCCCACACCTCTCCCCCCCACAAACACACACGAAGTCTCCTTGCCCACTTGGTTCTCAGTTCTCCCGTTCTTCCTTTCTCAGGCGTACCAAGTTGTCTTTCTTGGGAGAGGATTTGTACCTTTGAGCATCCTCTCAAAGGCAGTTTTCTAGCCCAGCTACAGGTTAAGAGTCATTGGCTGATGTAAACATCAGGTGGTAACTGTTATGAAAGTGAAGTGTCATGAGTTTAGACACTGAGAGATTTAGAAAATGGATTTTGAGACAACTGATTTGGCTCTTCATAGTTTCTGGGTTTTTTTTTAAAGAATTTATTTATTTATTTTAGAGAGAGGGGAAGGGAGGGAACAAAGAGAGGGAGAGAAACATCCATGTGTTGTTGTCTCTTGTGCGTCCCCTACTGGGGACCTGGCCGGCAACCCAGGCATGTGCCCTGACTGGGATCAAACCATTGACCTTTTGGTCTGCAGGTCGGTGTGAGCCACGCCAGCCAGGGCGAGGGGGACAGTTCCTCTTGGTGGAAACTGCAGGTGCTTGGAGAATTGCCCTGTCCTTGCCTCAATAGCAGCCGACTTTGGGGATGGTAGGGAAAGAAAAATAGGTAAAGTTCAAACCTTTTAGTTTTGCTACTTAATTTAGTTCCTTTTGTTGGGAAAGGTTAAAAAACTAGGTAAGATGAGGTTTATGTTCTCTCCAGTCACCATTGGCAGTACAGTGAAATCTCAAGGCTTGGGATTTTCCCTCTCCAGGTGCTGCAGGATCATCTGATAGAAGAAACACCCAGCTCACTCAGTGACCCGCAGTAAGTGTGTCTGCGCAGCTCCTGTGTGGACTTACTCACGGGTCACAACATGGCCATTTTAGTGTGTTTTAAAGGGGTACCAACTGTGGAGACGGAAGTGCACGACACAGTGCGCTGTGCGCCACGTGCCGTCCCGAGTGCTTCTCCTTGCCGGCTGTCCTGCTATTTAAGGGGATTGTCTGGGAGCCGCATATGTGTTTCCTTTTCAAAGAGATGCTTTTAGATTTTTCCCACATTCACCTTTTGACGGTCATAGCAGGGAACATTTTAAGGTCTTGTTGAAATTAGTTGAAACACTGTCAATAGTTCTACTGAAAGAGTAGTAAAATGTTCTGTTCCCTTTCATTATGTTCTAACCAGACGCTTAAGAGTCCGTAGGGAAAACCATCTTTGGTGCATTAACGCCCATTCTGAGGCTCCTCTGTGCACCGCTACCACGAGCCGGGGGGTGCATGCCTCCCTCGGCCGTGGCTGTCCACGTGCTTTCACCTGGTGTTACGTGGGAAGGATGTGACTGACATTCTGTGAGTGATTGTGTTTTGAGGGGGGGTTGGCACAGGAAGAATCGAATATAGAAATAAAGCCACTTTGGTAGGCATGTAATGATACAACATTTAAAATAGAAGTGCCACATATGTTGTTTGGCTTATACTCAATCCTTATACGTATTTCTCCTGTTTTCACAATAAGAACTGTTCCAGAGGAAGAGAGGGAAGCTAAATTCCACCGGGTCGTAACGTGTTCCTTGTTGGCCTTGAAGAAATTGCTCTGCCTCATACCAGAACACGAGCTTGGGTCTCTGGAGGAGAGGTTTAAGTCTCTCCTGTCACAGAACAAGTTTTGGAAGTATGGGAAACACAGTGTGCCTCAGGTGTCCTTGTCTTTCTTTTATAAGACATTTCTCTGATCCCTTTCTTTTTCTCCTGATTGTGTCGGTTTATATTTATGCTTTATGTTTATTGTTTATGTTTAAAACTCTACAAATGCATCTTCATGGTGGGACCTAATTGCCCCTCCTGCCAGAATGTTACTGTATTTTCACTTTTGTATTTGTTAGGACTTTAGATTGAGAGTTGAATTATCATGCTCCATTCCTGGCATCTTGATTGAAATTGTTGGCATGTGTAAGTCTGTTCTCATTGAATGTATTTTTTTATTTTTCCCCTTTTGTTTCTGTTTTTGTTTTTTCTTTTAGATCCGTGCTGCTTATTTCGAGTTAGTTTCTGCTTTGTGCCAGCGTATTCCACACTTGATGAGAGATGAAGCATCACGAGTGAGCTCCTCTGTCCTACTCAGCATTGATGACAGTGACCCCATCGTGTGCCCCGCCCTCTGGGAGGCTGTGCTCTACACCCTGACGACTGTCGAGGTAGGTGAGGGAGGTATGCACAGTGCATCTAGGAATACCTGTCTTAGAGCTGCAGTTTTTCAACCTTTTTCATCTCATGGCACACGTAAACTAATTACTAAAAATGTGCAGCCCATGCCCTGGCTCTTGTGGCTCAGTGGATTGAACACTGGCCTGTGAAACGAAAGGTCACCGGTTTGATTCCCAGTCAGGACACAGGCCTGGGTTGCAGGCCAGGTCCCCAGTTGGGAGTGCGTGAGAGGCAACCACACATTGATGTTTCTCTCTCAACCTCCCTTCCCTTCTCTCTGAAAATAAATGGATAAAATATTTTTAAAAAATCTGCGGCACACCAAAAAATGTATTTTTTGCCAATCTGACAAAAAAATAGGTATAATTTTGCTTCATTCACACCAGATGGCTATTGTTGTGTTGGCTGTTGTCATTTTTTGTGTTGACACTTTCAGGGAAAAGAGGTCAGCACCCTCGGCTAAATGGTCAGGTACTGCGTGTTTTAAACACTCCTACAGCACACGGGGTGAAAATCACTGTCTCAGAGAGAGCCTATTAGATTAGACTATCTTAAACTTAGCTGAAAATGCTTTCTTGGAAATAAAATACTTAATCCAGAGCTTGGTATAAATCTAACCTGACTGAAAAACGGCAGAGGGTCTTTAATTACTTTCCATTTAGCCAGTGTTGCGTGTTCCCATGTGACCCATTGAAGCAGGCCTCTCTGAACCTTCTGTATAAGGGTTAGTGCTATTGTCCTTTTAGAAAGCAGCTTTCGTGCACATATTTTAAGTTGGTAATTATTTCTGGGGACTGTGATCCTGGAAGCCTGTGGGATACGTGATTACTGTGTGTAACGAATGTCTTATAATTTCAGAGTTTCAGTTTCTAATGCCAGTGAGAGATCTTAGTCTCTTAGGGTGGAATACTTGATTTTTATTTTTGAGACCTATGTGTCTTCTCTCTCTGTTGGGGAAAGTAGGTTATGATCCTTATCATTATAATCTTTTCCCTGGTTAGGACTGTTGGCTTCATGTAAATGCCAGAAAAAGCGTGTTTCCCAGGCTGACAGCCGTGATGCGTGATGGTGGCCGGGGCCTGGCCCCAGTCATACACCCCAACCTGCTGCCGTTCATCAGCAAGCTCCCGCAGTCTGTCATGGACCCAAAGCTGGACTTTTTCAGAGACTTCCTTGCCTCTCTGGTTGCAGGGTAAAGGATTTAACTTGTGGGTTTTTAAAGCCAAGAGATGTTTCTTCTTCTTACAGAAGGGTGGGATGACATATACATAATTGTCTTTCTTATTTAAATGTCCCTAAAATTGGTTTTCCTGTTCATTAGTCACTTCTCAAATTTTCAGAGAATTAAAATGGAATTTTTTTCTTGGGTGCTTTCAAGGCTTCAGTGCTAGGACACAACAGACAATGAGATGAATACAGTAAGACCCTTAGGTGGCCATAGACCGTTTTCCAAATGAGCCAGTTTGGAAGGTTGATAAATACAAATGTGTAAATGCAGAAAACGAAGCTGTAAAGTTTCTAAAAATTCCACAAACTTATAGAAGTTTAAAGTCACAATTAAAAATTATTTCAGTGTATTTGTTGAACTTAATAAATAAAAAATACTCTATTTTATTTACTATTTACATTTTTTTCACACTACTTTTTATTTGGTTAAGTCTTGTCTTTCAGATTTGTAGTTGGATTGGTTCATGAATAGAAAATAAATGTGTTATCTTCTTATTTTTTAAAATAGGCTTTCACAGTTCTTCAAGTTCATATTATAATTAGGCTATATTTTTGTTCTTTTTTCTTAGTTTTTAGTTTAAGAATTTTATTTTTTAGCCCTGACTGGTGTGGCTCAGTGGATTGGGTGCCGGCCTGTGAACCAAAGGGTCGCCAGTTCGATTCCCCATCAGGGCACATGCCTGGGTTGCCGTCTAGGTCCTCAGTTGGGGGCACGCAAGAGGCAACCACGCAGTGATGTTTCTCTCCCTCTCTTTCTCCTTCCCTTCCCCTCTCTCTAAAAAAATAAATACTTAAAATCTTTTAAAAAATAAAACAAATGCGTGCACATTTAAAAAAAAGAAAGTTATTTTAAAAAGTCCTCTTCTTTTGGTGTGATGCCTTTTGCATGACTTTATTTCGGTGTTTCTGAGTTGCTTATATTCTTTTTGATGAAGGAGTAAGTCACAGTGATGTATTATTTCTTAGGCTATCCACAGAGAGAGTCAAAACCAGCCTCTCAGAGTGCTCGGCAGTGATATCTGCGTTTTTTGACTGCTTACGTTTTATAATGCAACAGCACGTAGGAGAAAAAGAGATCGAAGAGATGCTCATCAATGATCAGGTAAAAATCACCAATGTTTCCCACACTGACTGTAAAGAATCAAGGTCATTGTGTCTTGTTGCCATTTTTATTCATTGGCCTTCCTCATAAAGATTCTCTACTTGTTAGTACAATAATGTAATACTGTAATGCCTGAGAACTAGCCTCTGGATGAACAAACGCTGATGGTTTTGGGTGGAAATGCGAAACCGAATTTAGAAGATGGGGTTTCTGATCTTGCGCATCGCCGTGTTTTGCCGTGTACAGTAAACACCCACATTTGTGCGCATTATACATGTGGAATTGTTATGCCCATCCTTATACCCATGGTGTGTAATCATTACACCCACGTATAATGTGCATCCTCATTTTCCCCTCAGAAATGTGGGCAGAAAAGTGAGCATTATACACGGTAACGTACAGTAAGTTAAAATACACGCACTTGAGTATTGATTACTTCTGAAATACTCAAGCACAGGTACCCTTTTGTGCACAGTTGTGTTTGGCACTTAGAATCCGTGATGAGAGCAGGTTCTGGAATATGGCTCCTGTGGTAGGAAATTAATTAATGAAATATAAACCCAAATCCTAGCCGCTGTCTCAGAAAGTTAGCTTCTCTTGTCTTTGTAATTCAAGAAAAAGGGTTCTGAATTCTGTGGATCCTCTGTCTCATATCTGCTTAGGAAAAAAAGCAAAAAACTTGCAGTGGCTGGTATAGCTCAGTATATTGAGCGCGGGCTGCAAACCAAAGGGTCGCTGGTTTGATTCCCAGTCAGGGCACATGCCTGGGTTGCAGGCCAGGTCCCCAGTGGGGACCACATGAGAGGCAACCACACACTGATATTTCTGTCTTTCTCTCCTTTCTCCTCTCCAAAAATAAATAAAGAAAATCTTTAAAAAAAAAAGCAAAAAACTTGAATAACCTCAGAAATGCAGAGAAAAGTATACTATTTGTTAATGACCAATAATCTTGGTCATTTATGTCATAAAAATGAAGTCATTCAGGGGGAATACAGTGAAATCATTAAGCTCTTTATATTGATAGGGAAACGATTTATCAGGTTACCTCTTTTCAGAGTTCTGGGGGAAAATCCGTGTTTTTCATTTATTAGGTACGAACATTTATAATGTTATGCAATTGCCTTGTTTAAATTTTATTTCTTCTGGAAACTGAACTGTTCCGTTTCACCTCTTTTAGTTGATTCCTGTGATTGATGCAGTTCTCAAAGACCAGAGATTGCAGGATGGGCAACTCTTTGACTATTTATCAGACACTTTAAGTTCTTGGGAAGCCAAAGCAGATACGGAAAAACACGATGAAACTGCCCACAGCTTGGAGAAAGTGCTACTGAACTTCTGGGAAAGACTGTCCGAAATCTGTTTTGAGAAAATGAATGAGCCAGAAGCTGATGTTCAGTCTGTTTCGGGTGTATCTAACCTATTACAGGTCCTTCAAAAGCCGAAGAGCACGTTGAAGTCAAATAAAAAAAAAGTCGGTAAGGTCAGGTTTGCTGATGAGTTACCTGGAAGTCATGCAGAGAATGAAAAATGCATCCCCTCCGAAGGCGAGAACAGTGAGGGCTGGGAAGTAGTGGCTGAACAAGCCCTTCTCTCTCGTAACTGTTCAGACCTTGTGCCTCCGCTGCGGAAGAAACCTTTGGAAGACTTAGTCTGCAGACTGGCAGGGACGAGTATTAATTTTGTCAATGAACAAAAATCAGAGCAACACCTGAGGTTCCTTTCCACTCTGCTCAATTCCTTCTCTTCGACCCAAGTATTTAAGATGCTGCTAGGTGATGAAAGGCAGAGCATTGTCAAGTCCAAACCTCTTGAAATAGCCAAACTGGTGCAGAAAAACCCTGCAGTGCAGTTTTTGTACCAGAAACTACTCGGTTGGCTAAATGAAGACCAAAGGAAGGACGCTGGTTTCCTGGTGGACATTTTGTACAGTGCCCTGCGTTGCTGTGACAACAATAAGGAAAGAAAAGATGTCTTGGATGATCTGACTGAGGTATTACTGCTGTGTCTTCAAACTGTAATGGCTTACGCTGGCGCCATGATTACAGATGAGGAGGGTTCCTGTCGGGGGACGTTTGGGTGGTTTCTTGATTATGAATCTAAAGATAAGCAATATACTGATTGTGAGTTGGGAAGTGTGTGAGACTTCCAGGTCAGTGTTAGATATGTATGTGGTCGTGACACACGGTTGGTAGCAAAAGGGGGAGTGGGGCCAGCTGAAAAAGTTGGTTGTAGTGGTCACCTGGTTACTTCATTCACTTGTAAATGTTTACTCTTCCTTCCAGTGATTACTTCTGACTCCTTTTCCTCTTTTCAGGTGGATCTGAAGTGGCATTCAGTTCTTCAGGTCATTGAAAAGGTATCTTAGGGATTTTTCTCTCCTCTTTTTCTTTCTGTGTTGGTGGGTGTAGAAAAGTTGAAACCATAGTCACAGCCCTACACTGAGGTGTGGTCAGATGTCTGTATCAGAGGACTTCCTCATCACTGTCACCTCCCATAACTTGAGAAGGCATTTGGTGCCTGCCTTCTGGAGCATTTCTTGGGTTAGGGATATCATGGAAGAATGAACAGGCTCTGGAAATCCAGTGTTTCTTCCGTAGCAGGCAGCAAAGGGAATGTTAAACATTTTCTTTTTTATTTATTTATTTTTTCAAATCATAAGAGAAAGTTTATTTAGAAAGCTACAGAGGTAGAAGTAGTGAGCTAGCTGGGCCATGTAGGCTCAGGAAACAAATTACAGAAGCAGAAGAAGGGCCCTTGGAGCTCAGGAGAGAGAGAGGAGGAGGTGGTGTGCAGGGCCAGTGGGGGAGTGGGGGTGTGGTTTGGGCTGCGGAAGGGCGGGGGCAGGAAAGGCGCTGGCGTGCTCCCCAGAAGGAGAACGCGAACATTTTATTTTGTAAATGAAGGCTGCAGGCTTCTGTTCTTACCCTAGTCACTCTTCCTCCCATAGAGATGGATTCAGTGGTTCTAGTTTTGCCTGGAGCTCGTCAGGAGGTTGTTGGCCCACCTCTGGAATATACAGGCAGATTGAAGTCTTCCAGTCTTTGATGGCAACTTAACTGAATAAGAAAGTTAATGATGAGAATAATGAAATCAAAGAACATAAAAAATTTGGAAGGTTAAAAAAATAGCCTAGTTATTCTTTCCTAATGAAGGTGTAAATAATATAATTAACAACACATTTCCAACCATAGAAATGTTATGACTACTTAAAATTTTATTTTAGCTTTTTTGGATTATTTTTAAAATTATGGCATAAAACACAACCTGATATTTACCATCTTAACCACTTCTGCATGCATAGCCCAGCCGTGTCCATGTGCTCACGTCAGCCAGTCCCCAGAGCGTTTTCACCCTGTAGAGCTGAAGCTGCCAACAAAACAGTGACTCCCCGTTTCCTCCAGTCATTTATTTTTTTACAGAGCAAATACACAATGTTACTATTTTTCAATGAGAAATACAACTTATCGGGCACATCTTTTGCATTAGCTTGTCCAGGACCTTCTCTCCCTATGGGCAGGCTACATGGAAAGCCACATTAACAGCCAAGCTGCTTATACGTCTAGAATCAGAGTCAAGGGAGTTAAAAGTTTGATAAGAGAATGCTCCCTCCATTTCCAGCTTAGAGATGTCTCTGCCGCGTGGTTTGGATACATGTGCTTGGGAGACTGTCCTCTGCCAGGGCAGTGTTCGCAGTGCTTGTTGCCCACGCGCCCATGAGCCGCAGCTTCCCGTCCTTAAAGCCCGTCAGGCTCTGCAGATAACACATGGAGGAGACACTTTGTGTCTTGCTAACATATTTTATTCAGAGGATTATTTTCTGGATTTTGTAGGATTCTATAAAATAGACTGGTCTTTTTTTGATAAACTGTATCAGGAAAGCAATTTTATAGCCATCTAAACTCTAGTTTTTCTTGTGTTTATGCAACCTCATACTTTTTGAGCAGAGTCCGAATGTTACTTTTTTTTAAACAAACCTGAATTTTGAATACAGAAAAGAACCTTGGAGATTTTCTAGGTTAATCTTCATTTTTCAAAGTAGGAGCCGGGCCTGGCTTGGTTGTGAACGTTGTCTAAGGTCGTGGAGCCAGAGCGGTGGTAGAGCTTGGGCTGAAAGACAGGCTGAGGTCCCTGCACGTCTCAGGTGCGAGGACTCAGTCGCTCAGGCCTGGCCCAGCCCACACTCGGCTGTGTGTTGTGTTTCCTAGATCGCTGTGAAATGAACCAAATTGCAAATTCCTTTCTTCTCAACCCTTAAAACCAGAGCAGCTCTGGGAACATGGATCCGCATGCTTTTAGGGTGGATTGACAGTCTTTCCTTGCTTCTCCACTCCATGAAAATAAACCAGTTGCTGTCACATATCTGGCCCTAGTAACTATTTTAAGGAATTTGTGGAAATAATAAAAAGTACCATTATTCATGTTGAAGCAATTTACCATTATATATTAATTGTGCTTTAATTTTAGCAAAATTAATGAACAAAAATTGAATATCTAGAGCATTTTTTAAAAATCTGTGCTCAAAGTTCAGCCATTCATTATCGAACAAATCTGCAGAGTTGGTAGCAGGTGTCAAAGAAGTTTTAGACTGTCTCTGCTCTCAAGGAACTTAGAGTCTCATTGGACACAAGACACACACAGATGAAACATTTAAATAACAATGCAATCCAGTAAGTGCTTTTGAAATTCAGAGAAGATCAGTGATGAGCATGGGCTGGAGAGGTGGGGAGACCTCGTAAAGCAGGTGGGGTTTGTACTGATTCTCGAAAAATGGATAGGACTTGGGGAAAATGGATGAGCAAAGCATTGGGGTGTAGTGAGCCAGACTTTGTGGGGACAGGGAAGCAGCCCACCTCAGCACGGAGGAGGAGGGGTGGAGAGGGGCCGGGCGGGGCCCTGGGAGGAGTTCAGGGAGGCTTAGGGCACAAGGAATAAGACTCCAGGCAGATAGATTTTTTTGGTCATGCCTCTAACCGTTGCTTTAATTGTACGGTTTTAGGCATGTTCTAGTTCAGAGAAACATGCTTTAGTCATCTCTTGGCTGAAAGGAGACATCCTCGGAGAGAAATTGGTGACCTTGGCAGATCATCTGTGCAGTGAAGATTTGGAATCCACAGCAACGTCTGAACCTTACCTCTCAGAAAGATGGACTCTGTTAAGCTTGGTATTATCCCAGCATGTTAAAAGTGGTAAGCAAAAATATGGCTTGTTTTCAGTGGGGAATAATCCAGTCACCTTTGGGGGGATTTCATGCTGCTGTGTTTGCATATTACTGGTTGAAAATACAAGACATAATTCACTAAAATATCTTAATTTTACAGGTACCGTAAATGTTTATTATCTTTGTAGCATGACTTACATGACATTTAATATTTTGTATTCTAAAGGGTTTTGAATTGAGCAAAGCTCTTTGCCCTAATTTTGTAGAGCATAGCATTTTAAATTTAATTTAAAACTGCTATTTTTATGGGAGGCATTTTTTTGTGTGTGAGAGCATACTGATTTGTTCATATGGTTTTCTTTTGTCTAATACACAAGCACCTTTTTTAAAAAATAAACACATACAAAGACTCAAGTTGTAAGATATTCAAAATTATACTGTTAATATTTTCTGTTTTTTGTCTGTGGTTTTTTTCTCTAGATTACTTGATTGGAGAAGCATATGTTGAAAGAATTATTGTTAAACTTCATGAGACTTTATCCAAAGCAAAGAAATTGGCAGAAGCTGAAAATAATGACTCTTCCGTGTCTTTTGTCTGTGATGTGGCCCATGACTATTTCAGCTCAGCAAAAGGACGCTTGCTTATGCCGTCATCTGCAGATTTGTTGTTAACTCTCTTTCAGCTGTGTGCTCAGAGCGGAGGGAAAACGCATTTGCCAGGTAATAGCCTACTGCTCAGATGTTTGCTGGGAATCTCCGGCTCTGACCTTCATAGTGTGAGTGCCGAGGGTTTATTAATTGAATCATATAATGTGTTTGAAAGTTGAAACCATTTTGAGTAAAGTACTCAAATCTTAAACACTTTCAGCTTTAAAAACCAAGTTATAGATGTATGTAGACATTATGTCTTAAGTTCTTACTTGATATCAAAGAAATAGTTTTGGAAGGTGCTGGATCTTATCTCTTTTTTTCTCTTAAATAGTTAAAGACATTCAACCTGAGTGTATATCAAAATGAAATTGAGATTGCCTTTTTAAGGACTATATTCTTGCCTTGTGTATTAACTTAGACATATTTATGAAAGAAATATTTTTAAAAATACTCTTGTTAGCCTTCCTCTCCAACCCTTTCTTTAATACTAATGTCTCTATTTAGAAAAGGTATACTATTGGGTTGGCAAAAAAGTGAAAGACACATTTTTCATTTTCACCAATAACTTTATTGATTTGGATATTTTGAGTATGTCAGCTGTCTCCCATGTGGTATAATGTTGGTTCTTAATTAACGTCTTAATTTGATCGCTGTCATCTGCAACTGGTCTGCCTGACTGTGGAGCATGGTGCAGTGAGAAATCTCCAGCATGAAACTTTGCAAACCACTTTTGACATGTTTGATCAGTCACAGCACCTTCTCCATACCCTGCACTAAATTTTTTTTGCATTTCAGTTATATTTTTTTTGTAAGATTTTTTAAATTTATTTTTAGAGAGAAGGGAAGGGAGGGAGAAAGAGAAGGAGAGAAACATCAGTGTGTGGTTGCCTCTCTCGTGCCCCTCACCAGGGACCTGGCCTGCAACCCAGGCATGTGCCCTGACTGGGAATCGAACTGGTGACCCTTTGGTTCACAGGCTGGCACCCAATCCACTGAACTGCACCAGACAGGGCTCAGTTGCATTTTTACCTTTCTTGAAATAATAAAGTGTAATATGCCAAAAATGTTGCATCTCTTCTTCCATGTTAAATGTTAGAATGGCTGCACAAATACTCAACAATTTTGATGTTTCTTTTAAATGCACACTGATACGGCAGCTGTGACAGTACAGTCGAGCAGGATTGTTTGCAGTGAAGTTGCAGACAACTAAGCACAACCAGAGCTGTCCTAAGGAAAAAATCAAGTGAACTTTTTGGCCAACCCAGTATTTTTCACTTCTTTAAAAGGACGACTTTAATTTTACTATTGCTACCTTATGTGACAAGCTTTAGTTTGTATTACTGCATATTTATGACAGTTGTTTTGTGTGACAGTCAAATACTAAGAGTGATTTTTGTTTTCTTTTTTTAGTGTTAATAATGTGAGGCTGTTCAAAAAAATAAAATAAATTAATGTGAGGCCAGCAATGAGTTGTTTTAGCCATTTTGTAATGATTATAGTTACTGCAGTGGAATTACAAATTACTGTTGACATCTTGATTTTAGACATTCTTATCTGTAAACTGAAAAACACTTGGCTGTCTGGCGTGAATTTATTGGTTCATCAAACGGGCTGCGCAGGCCTGCAGAGTGCCTTCCTGCGCTCATCTGCTCTGTGGCTGAAGGACCAGGTCCAGTCTTCATCTTTGGACATCCAAAGGTAACCATTTTGTGCTCAGCTGCACAGTATTTCTTAATACTTGATCACTTTCCTTAAATAAGATTCCGTAATTAGTGTGAGTGCCAATGAAAAAGGACTCATTATGTGAGAAATCGATAGGACTCCTACGAGGATTTTTCTAGAAGGGTTTGTTTCACACTCGCTGAGCTGAGAACGACTGTCACAGCAGACCTGCTGCCCTCCCGACTTACGGTCAGTGAGGGGCTGCTGCCGCTTTTCTGCGTCTCGCCTGGTGTGGTTCGCAGCCATCACCTCTCCTGGCCGGCGCACACGGCAACTGTTCTGCATCACTTCTCTTTTGGGGTCTGACAGCCCCCGTTTTCAGGTGTTTGACTTGCAGCTGTGTTTCACATCTCATACCCAACCCTTGTATAAAAGTGAAAACGCAGCAGGTGCATCCAGAGGCTTTGGGGTTGAGTCTCATCCGTTTCTGATCACCATGCTCATTTCGTGGAACATGGGAGCTGTATGTCAGAAATACGATCAGGAATAGGTCATATCCCCTTCGTGCTGCGAGGGAAGTAGCACTTTCTTTTCAGATTGTAAATGTGGGATTAAATCTCCAGTGTGACGCTGAGTGTCGCGGGTGAGAGGGGAGGGGAGTTGTAGCGAAGCCAACTCAGCGTTACTTTTGTCTTTTTGTTCAGGTCAGCTGGTACCTGCCACAGGGCGTTCAGTGTGCCCTTGGGTGTCATAACAGTTACGTTCTTTGCATTGTTTTTAGTCTTCAAGGCCTCTTGTCGACTGTGGACGATCTGCTCAATAAGCTTCTGGAGAGGGAAGACACCTCCCTCCTGGGAGTTTACATCGCAGGTGTCATGCCAGACAGCAGCGAGTGGGGAGCGATGAGACAGTCCCTCCCTGTGCAGGTATGTTGGAGGTCGGAGAGTGTGCATCTCATTCTGATGTTTGGATGTCATGGAAGCTTTACTTTCATTTATTTCTGGGGAAGGAAAATAAGTAACTGAAATAAGTGTCTCACTTTGCCTTGATGCCTCTGAGTGCTCCTCTGTGTGTTTGCTGTTGGCGTGGCCCCAGCCAGCACTGGCAGCAGCCGTGGTGCAGGTGAGGCCCGCAGGTGTGCAGGGAGTGTGCACGTGAAGGCTTCTCACAGCGGAGCCCGAGCTTCAGGTTTCTGTGGCTGTACCAATAACTGATAACAAACTCATTCTTACAGTGACTTTAAAAACAATTTGAAGAGGTTCTAATAACTGTGTTTTTGCTCCCTGTCTTAGTCGTGCAGTTGGTGGCAGACAGAATGTCTGACGATGTTGTACCCGCTTTGTCTTTCTGCAGTGGCTGCACAGACCTCTGTTAGAAGGAAGACTGAGTTTGAATTATGAGTGTTTCAAAACAGATTTTAAAGAACAAGATACAAAGATACTTCCTAGCCATTTGTGTACTTCAGCATTACTGAGCAAAATGATATTAGTTGCACTGAAAAAGGAAATAGTCCTAGAAAATAATGAGCTTGAGAAAATAAGTAAGTATATGTGAGCATTTAATGTAATATAAATATGAATTTTGATTATACCACAGTTTAAATCTTCAAAGAATCAAGAATCTGCAGCTCCTATTTACTGTTATAATGATGAGAAACCTGAGGTTGCTTAAATGATGAATGTTAAATTGCAAATCAGATGGAAATACACTGAAATCTTGCTATAATCTTGTTAGGTGTCGAGCAGATTGTGGTGTAAGATCACTGTCTGAAACTGGCATCACATCAGTGTGCACAGATCCTGTGTCACATATCCGGAAGGACACTGTGGAGGGAGTCTGGGTTTCATCAAGGAGTCTGAATTTTTAGTTAGTGTTTGAACTGCTGTCTTTGTCTTCCGGGCCAGTGGAGGTTGCGATGGTGCGGAGCTGCGGGTGGCAGTGTGAGCAGTGCAGGTGGCAGTAGAAGTGGAGGGTGTGTGGGTTCCCATGTCAGTCTGTGTGTGAGCCCTCAGTGGTGATGGTTGCCGGTGCGGGAGAAGGTGCCTTCGAGGAAGTGGGGCCCCGTGTTTGGCCAGCTCCATGTGCTCTTTCGGGCGAGGCAAGGAGCACCCCGCCCCTACTCCCCCAGCTGTGCTGCTGGCAAAGTGAATCTGGCCAGAAGCCAAACTGGAAAGTAGAGTGTCATTTCTGTAGTGACTTATTTGTATTGCTAATTGCAAGCTGACAACATTGTGTATTTAATCTTCTCATCAATCACATCAGTTAGATATTACTGTTTTTCTTATCCTGACTTGCTTAGAATTGCTTAACTTGGAAAGGAAGGGTAGGGTTAGATTTTAAACCAGGTCTCAAGTCTTCTGACTTCAAAATCCAAACCGTACATGGATTTATAAAAAAGAGTTGTGACTAAGTGTATATTAAAAGCCTCTGACATTCCAGGTTTTATGAAAGACACTTGGTCATTTAATTCCCACAGCAGTTGCAGGAGGCAGGCTGTCACCCCTCACTGATAACTTTGTGTGTTGCTCTTTGAGGACAGGTGGCCTGTCCCGGGGCCCCTGCCCTCTTCACTGCCTCCTGCCTTCTTCCATCTCTGAACGCGCTGGCCGGGGCTTCTCATCTCAGGCTCGCACCCCTTCATTGTCCAGTGTGCGTCTTCTTGCCCCTGTGGCCAAAATAGTGGGAAGATTGTTCCCCTATCTCTGGTCATTAAGGTCCTTGTCACATTCTTCACTAATCGGAAAAGGAACCAAGGAAGATTCGGTAAAGGAGTGGTGTTTGCTGTCAGCCAGATGTTCTCGGCTTTCAGACTCGTGACGGTCTCAGAGCAGGTGGGAAGCCAGTTCCCAGGTGTTGCAGACAGTGGACAGGGCGGCCTTGGAGACTGGGCCAGAGGAGGGAGGGGCTGGGAGGCCCGTGCGGTTACGCCTGCTAACGCGCGACCTGCTCTCAGCCGCAGAGCTGCTCTACTCCCTGCAGTGGTGTGAAGAGTTGGACAACCCACCGATTTTCCTAACTGGGTTCCGGGAAATGCTTGAGAAAATGAATATTACGTACGATAACTTGTGTGGACTTGGTAATACCTCCGGCCTTTTGCACCTGCTATTTAACAGGTAAAAATCCCTTTCAAATTCCACTTTTAAATGAGCATTTATGGCTTTGTTTCTTTAAAATGTAAGCCCTCTTCGTGCTAATTTTTCAGTCAGAGGGTTGATCTAAATTCATCCAAATTCTTAATGATAAATACTTTGTGGATACTAAGTACTTGATTTTATTTTTCTGGGGAGATATCTGGACTTTGTGTTATTAAATTTATCAGCATGTTCAAGGGGCAGATGATGAAAGGAGCAGAGCCCAGAGACACGACTTTGACTTGTCATCTGTGCCCCGCCCTACCCCTGTGGGGGTCAGCATGCTGTCCCAGTGAGAACCACAGGCCTCTCCCCTAGATGAGGAAGTAGGTGTGAAACAGGCCCTTGTGGAGATGGTCCCAGTGAGAGGTTCCGCGGTTGAAGTCACCGGGTGGGACTGCCTTGTCTCAGGAGAGTCCAGGGTCTGGGCCCTGGCTGGACAAGCCTTCCTCTCTGGTCCGGCCGCACCCAGCAGCCACCCAGAGCCCACCTCAGCCGCAGCCCCTTTGGCCTCTGCGACCTCGGTCTTCAGGCTCAGGGATGTTGTGCGCCAGTCCTTCCAGTCCTGGGGGCAGAAGTCCTGTGTGAGGCGGAATCTTCACAGGGCGACAGGTTCCCCTCCATCACAGGAATCCAGGCAAATAGTGTACAACTTCATAGGTACAATTTCAGAATGGATCTCTTCCTTCCTTTTTTAGATCCATGGAACACGGCACTCTGTGGTCTCTTATTATTGCCAAATTGATCCTTTCCCGAAGCATTTCATCCGATGATGTAAAACGGCATTGTAAGAGAAAAGAAAGGTATAACCACTTAAGGTTTTTACTTTACAATTTATTGTATTTGGCCACCTTGGCAACCTCCAACTAGACAACAGTTTCTGATAAATCGAGAAAACAAGGTCTAGGAGATGAAACTTTAGTTAAAGGAAATGAGAATTAAAGACAGAACAATTTGAGGTGTTTTAAGTTTGGAACGTACATGTTTGTGATAAGCATTTTTAACTTTATAACATTATGTTGTGGAATTTCATACTGATTTTAATCAAGTAGCATTTCATAAACTTACTCTCTTTTCCCCTGAAATCTCTCTCTTGTGGGTCTTTCTGTTACTCCCCATCTCTGACATCCTTCACCACCGCGATGTTTGCTCTGTAGAAAGTGCCTTACTCTTCTCTTCTTAGGGGTCCTCCTCCCACAGCGTGTTCTAGAAACGCAATCAGTGTGTTCTTAATCCCCAAATACACGCGGTTAGACGTGCAGGAGGCCTGCGCAGTTGATCATGCTGAGAAGCCAGGCATTCAGAGTAAACACTCAGCTGAAGCTCACCAAGAGGCATTTTGAATTGATTGATTTACCAAGAAGCATTCAAGAATGACATGTTTATTTTCTGGCACAGTAGAATTGTAAACTAAATTGTGATTTTTTTGAAATCTTATTTAAAGCTTTAAAAAATATGTTATTTTGAGATAAAGATTCCTATGCAAATGTAAGAAATTATACAAAAAGATTCCATACGCCCTGCATTTAGTTTCCACTTTGGCATCATTTGGCACAACCTCAGCTCAGTTTCACATCAAGAGAGTGGCAGTGACAGTGTGTCGGCCAGGGTCAGGTGCACTTATTTGCGGTGTGTGCGTGTTCTGTGTAGACTGTGTGTGACCATGAGCTGCCAGAGTCTTCCGATGGAGAGCAGCTGTGATCGTGAGCGTCGCTCATGTCACGTGTCACACCCACAGCCGCCTCCTTTTGTCCCACTTCCTCACCTCTGGCAACCAGTGACCTGTCCCCTTTCTCTGTAATCGCCTCCCCCTGGAGTGTGACATCAGTGAAATCATACAGTGCCTTTGGATATTGGTTGTTTTGTTCAGCATAATTTAAAATTTTTCTCATTATAAAAGTAATGAGGAATTTACTCAAGAACTATTTGAACTAATTACTACTGAAATGGATATATACTTGACATGCAAAAATCAGTAACTTTCTTATTTATCAGTAATAATGAATTAAAAAATGTCACAGGAAAAAAGATTTCATTCCAAATGACTAGACTGTAAATACCTACAAATAAATTTAATAAAAAGTACAATTGTAAAACTTAGTAAAGATTCCAAAAGAAAGTAGGAAGGTATTAATCTATGATTTCACAGTAATCACAATAAAAATTTCCGCAACATTTTTTGAAGAAGGTGACATGCCATTCTAAACGTAGTATGCATTTGAAGGGAAAATGCTTAAGAACAGCTAGGAAATTTCTGAAAGGGAAAAGTGGAAAACTTGCCCAACTGAACACAGTCATCGAGCTGTGTGAAAATGGTGAATAGACAGACCAGTGGAGCAGAGCAGAGTCCAGAAACCAACCCACACACACGTGAGAATGTCATGTCCGATACAGGTGACCTTTCAAATCAGTGAAGAGAATCAGTAATAAATGATGTTAGGAAAATTGGGTATGTATTTTAAAAATATAGCGAGACCCCTTCCTGAAATTATGCATAAACATGAAGTGCAGGTGAAATCTAAATATAAAGAATAGACCTTTGAAATTTTAGGGGAATAAGAGACTAGATCGTCTTACGTGGGGAAGATCTTCGTAAGCAAGGCACAAAACCCAGAATCCATTACAGAAATGATAGACATTTGATGATTTAAAAATTGAAAGCTCCTAGCAACCTAATTGTCAGCATGAACAGACAGACAAAAATGCAGCACATACACAATGGAACGTTTATTCAGCTTTAAAAAGAAGGCGGTGCTGACACCCGCCTCCACTTAGGTGAACCTTGAGGACATGCTGCTGAGTGAAATAAACCAGTCACAAAGAGACAAATCCTGTATGATCCTGCCAATTTGCGGGACCTCGCTTAATCAAGTTCATAGAGACGGAAAGTAGATGGGGGCTGTGAGGAGGGGCATTTCTGGTTATTGGGTAGAGTGTCAGTTCCGTGAGTGAGGAGAGTGCTGGGCTGTCTTTGCCCAGCAGTGTGAGTGTGCGTAGCACTGCCAGACTGTGCACTTAGCAACGCTTAACACAAGATCCCATCATGTTTGTTTTACCACAATGAAATACTTTCTAAAAAACTTACGACAAAAATACAGTAAACAAAGTTTAAAGGCCAAGTGACAAAATGGAAGAACACATTTGCAAATTAACAAAGAATTAATGATAATACATCAATACCTTCTGTTAATCACTGAAACAATCCAAATTGAAAAATGTGTCCAGGACTTGAACAGGTCATTCACAGATGAAGTGTAAGATATGAAAGGAATTGCCTTATCAGTATGACAGTCAAGTAATGCCTATCTGACATAATGCCAGGGATTTAAAAGATTCAGTAACTCTACAGAAAAACAGTGGCGTGTACATTCTGTGAAAGTTTAATTGGGTTAGGGTTGTTTGGAAGTCAGTTTGAAATGAAAAATACAGTGCATTCAGATCTTTCGATCTTGCAATTGTATTTCTAGTTCTTGAGCCTGAGAGGTGTTTGCACGTGTGCTCAAGGGCATTGCAGCCTTGTTTACCAGAGCAGAAAGTTGGGGAATAAACCCGAAATGTCCACTAACAGAGAAATAGTTAAATTATGACATACCCATCATCTGGAATATTTGTAAGTTAGTTTTGTAGCTTTTAAGTATCAATACAGAAAATAATTTATACCTATATGTTCTGACACAGAAAACTCTACGAAATATGTGACAGTAACAACTCATATACTTCGTGTTTCAGTAGAAAAGTGGCAGAAAAGAAAACATTACGTCTAGTGTGATGTGATTATGTAAATGATCCCAGCTCTCTCTCTCTGCGTCTGCTGCCTGCCTGTCTGTCTGTCTGTCTACACACACGCACGAATATCAGCTCATAGAGAGGACACACAAATGGCACTGTGTAAATTGACTCAGTGGACTCTTTAGAAAGGTTAACTGTGTAGGTATAACCATTGGTTATGTATGTATAACCAAATAATCATAAATGGGGGAAAGTTAAATATGCTCGTTTAAAAAATTAGAAGTGTGCTAAAAAGAGAAAGAAGCAAAAAATAATTATAGTTTCATCATCCAAAATCAGTAGTTACCAATCTCTTTGCATAGTGTCTTTTACGTTTTCTGTACAGTTATTTTATGTAGTGGAATTACTAGCTCTTTGGAAATAATCTGAATAAGGAATTTTCCAAAGTAACTGCATATTCAGGGTAAGTGTGATTCACAGTTTTTCTTTCCTTTAAACAGCTTTTTCCCACTAACAGAGGGTAATATGCACACCGTTCAAAGTCTCTGTCCGTTTCTGTCAAAAGAAGACAAGAAAGAATTCATTGCTCAGTGTATACCTGCTCTTTTGGCCTGGACCAAGGAAGATCTTTGCAGTACAAATGGTTAGTTTCTTGATAATAAATATTGTATTTAATTATTGCTTGAGATGAAGGAAGTGTCTCTTAATATCTGAAACCAAATTTAGCAGAGTTAAGTTACAGCTGATGTATTCCTGGTTCATACTTTTGCTGCGTAACCAGTTGACAGTCAGGAGGATGAGTGTCTTTGGAGAGTGCCCATGATCATTTTGTCGGACAGAAATGCTACAGTCTTTAGGGAGAACTTACAACCGCAAATATCCTCTCTCATTATTTCATCTGTAGCTGTTTTTTAAATCCTCTCCCGAGGACTTGTGGGGAGAAAGAAGGAGAGAAACATCAATCGGTTGCCTCTCATAAGGGTCCCAAATAAGGGCTGAACCTACTATCCAGGCATGTTCCCTGACCAGGAATTGAACCCGCAACCTTTTGGTTTATGGACAACACTCCAACCAGCTGAGCTATACCGGCCAGCGCCCGTCTGTAGCTTGTTAAGCTGTGTCTCATCTCTCTCTCCCTAGTCAGCCAGTGATTGAACACAAAGTCAAATGAGGGAATAGTTTTTGTATTTTAAACTTTTTTGGATACTTTTCCATCTGTTAGTTCATCTGTTTATTGATTTAATAAACTCTATGGCACACTGGCTGTGTATCAGCCCCTTTTGTAGAGAAGACAGCAAATTATGTCGTGATAACTGATGTAACCTCTGTGTGGAAATGGCAGAAAAGGAGTTTTCAACTCTGCTTTGAGTGTCAGTGGCAATTTGACAAAGAGAAATGTTTCAGCTGAGTGTTCATCTTCCATAGGGCCTTAGTTTGGGAACGACAGAGTGCAGATAGCTCAGTTTAGCCGGCATCGAAGGTTGAAGGTTGGGGGCCCAAGATGGTGGATTCTGAGACGGGAGGGAACAGACCCTAAGGCCTAGTTGGTGGCTGAGTTTGGAGTTGGAACTGCAAGAGCTGTTGGCTGGCGTCAGGTAGGAGAGCAAGCGGCACAGCTCCCTTAGAAAACGCATACTGGCCACCGTCAGGGTGGGCATGAGAAGTGAGATGGGGGAAGAAGGCTGGGTGCGAAGCTCCTGGAGTATCCTAGAGACAGAGAGAGCTTAAATCAAGGCATAGATGGAAGAGAGGGTATGGAAATGCAAGAGATTTCAGACATAGAATTGAAGGGGCTCTGGGATTGTGTCCCGTATTGGGGAAGTGGAAGCACCACTGGCCCTTATAAAAAATCCACTAGGACACCTGAGGGTTAGGAGTATGCAGGGAGCTAAGCTGCTGCTTTTTAAATGCGTGCGATGGAGGTGCCTGTAGAATAAGTGTTCAGATGGAGACTTCCAGGAAGCCGCGAGCCACTGACGGGGGAGCAGCAGTCCTGCCACCAAAGGCCATGGTGTGTGGGTGGCACGAAGTCTGTAAATGAGGGTGAGCTTGTTCAGATACATGGGCAAGGGACACGGGTACAGAGTTTAAAGGATATGGGGTGGGGCGTGGAGATTTGAGAATCAGGACAGAGGTTAAAGAGAGGCGAAGGAGAGCTTTGAGGTGGTACACATCGCCTGTGTGAAGTGCCGCAGAAGGTCGAATACGGTTGTGGCCCGAGCGTGTGCGTTGGCTTTGTGGGGGAGAATTGTTGTGAAAAGGTGCGGGTGGACTGCGTGTTTCAAGGGTTTGGTGAAAGGGTGGAAGAGAAGGCGGAGCTGGAGGTGATGACAAGGTCAAAGGGAAAGTACGTGTGGGGAGGAGGGTTAGGACCTAGTCAGGACAGAACAATTGGGCAAGTTCCCAGGAGCAGAGGAGGGAGGCGAGAGGGCTGGAAGACGTCAGCCTCCTAGGTCGTGGCTTTCCTCCGAAGGGCCAGGTGGGGGCGAGCAGATGCGAGTACGGGGTAGGGACCCTGGTATGATCCCGAGTGATGAGCTTCAGGCCAGGCCACGCATGAGTGGAAACTGCACTGTAGCTTTTACAAAAGGTGGTGGAGGTTGAGACGACCGAAGAAGCCACGCCGTCAACAAGCACTGGAGTCGTCGCCACACTGACACCCAGGACTGGCCCGTACCAACGATAACTTTCCGGGCGGTTGTGCAGCGGGAAGCCGTCAACCTGAGTGTGCAGAGGACAGGGGCACCTGGTGGGAGCAGGTGATATCTCCGGCACAGGCTGCACCCAGGATGGCAGAGAGGTGGGGGCAGGGGCGGGCGGCGGTGCCACTACCTGGAAGGTGCATGGCCCTGTGCAGGCCCGGCAGGAGGGACACTGAAGGAGGACAGACTTCTTTGATGTTTGACAACCAGTTTTGCTCCTTTAGCCGAACCGATGAAACAACCAGCTAACCAATACGCGTGTTAGAATGCCAGTTATTTCTGGTTATTCGGGGAGGACGTGAGTACGTGAAACAGGTTATTTTTGTGTCATTATTATTAATTATTGCATTTTCCATACAAACAACTGTAAACTACCTTTGCCTATCCTGTACCTTGAGTTTCTTCTATTTTGCCAGCAAGATTTTTTCAGAAAACAGTAACTGTGGGCGGTTCTCTGCCTCTAAAGGAAGAGTAAAGGCATTGCACAGCCAGCCCTTGAGGCACGGATTTGAGCTGTGTGGGTCCTCTTGCGCGCGGGTGTTTTCAGGGAAGGCACAGTTTCCCCTACGTGCACCCGGTGTTTTCCTTTCGCCGTGGGGAACCTGTAACGCAGAGGGCCGACTATGCGTTGTTCCAGGCGATTTTGTATAAGGGACTCGAGCATCTATTTTAGTGTCATGGAATGGGGCGTCTTGGAACCAGTTCCCCAGGAGTTCGGAGGGATGATGGAAGTTTTGGGAGAGGCAGAAGTTACATGCAGATTTTCGACTGCATGGGAGTCGGTGCTTCTAACACCCCCTCGACCCCTGACACTTCTCAAGAGAGTTTTGATCTATGTCGAAGTAGAGTTTTTTAGTAGCAGTACGACTAAAAAAAATTTTTTTTTTTTTTTTAAGATTTTACTTATTTACTTTTACAGAGAGAAGGGAGGGAGAAAGAGGGAAAAAGCAGTGTGCGAGAGATACATTGATTGGTTACCTCTCACACGCCCCCTACTGGGGACCCAGCCCACAAGCCCAGGCACGTGCCCTGACTGGGAATTGAACCAGTGACCCTTTGGTTCACAGGCCGGCACTCAGTCCACTGACCCACACCAGCCAGGGCAAAATGTTTTAATTCTCGTTTTGAATTTTATTATAGGAGGTTTTGGACATCTTGCCATTTTAAATTCTTGTCTGCAAACCAGAAGCATAGATGACGGAGAGCTGCTACATGGTGTGCTGAAAATCCTAATGTGCTGGAAGAAGGACCATGAAGATATCTTTCTTTTCAGTTGGTAGGTGATACTTCGTACTGTGTTTGCCTCCCTGTACACAGTCTGGATGTGGAATTTGTGTTTATGGTCACAGCTTTGTAAAGTGATAGGATGGTAAACGCCAAAGTCACTCTTTTATGAGAATATAAGACTTACAGTGGAATATTTCTAAGAGAGTGTCTGTACAATTCTTTCATGCTCTTTTGTTTGCTTTGCTTTTGTCTTTGTTCTAGTAATCTGTCCGACATGAGTCCAGAGATCCTGGGCGTGAACATAGAAGTCATGCGGTTCCTCTCCCTGCTCCTCAAGTGCCGCTCCCCTCCGCTGGCTGAGAGTGAGTGGGACTTCGTCATGTGCTCCATGCTGGCCTGGCTGGAGGTAAGGCCCCCCGGCGTCTCGTGACCGCTGCTGGGTCTCCGTGCAGATCTCGGTCCAGAACCGTCGACCAGTCGTGTCACCCGATGGTTGTCATCAGCACCTTTGTGGCTGTGTGCTCCTCACCCGCTACGGTTTCACTGCCAGTGAAGTGACAGCTTTGATGTCAGCCAGTGTCTTTCGGTGACCAGGCTCCTAACCGCACCATTTTCCCCATCGGCTCGTGTTAATGGAGTAGCTGCCACATAGCCCATGCCAGTTCTGTCATTTCATGGCCAGCCTTTTGGACTTCTGGTTCTAACTGTTTTTCAGGCCCAGGTGTCACTGTTGCCAGCATAACCCTCAGAGGTCGAGCAGGTTCACAGGGAAACAGTGCGGTCCTGGCCCAGGGCGGCCCTGTGCGTTCCTGCTGCGGGCTCCCTCGCAGCGCGCTGGGCGGGGCGAATCGGCCTGGGTCCCGGCTCCACCTGCTCTTGGCTGGGTGCTGTGTGGCTCAGGGTTTTTAACTTGACCTAGCTGAGCCTCAGTCTCCATATTTTAAAATAATTTAATAATGCCTAATTAGTAGGGCTCCTGAGAAGATTATAAAGGGTGTTCTTAATGTGTTTTTTTGGTAAGTGGTAATTGATATTATTTTCTTTTGTAGTTTTAGAAATAAGAAGCATTTCAAAATACATGGGTTGATTCTAATTTGTACTATTTAATTCTGAAAAAAGTAATTTTCATGTAAACTATATAAATGCTTTCTGAGACTATATATATACAACAACTGCTTTTTATTGTAAAACATAGAGAAATGAAAGGGACTTCTGTATTGCCTTGATTTTTGGTTTTCTGGCGGAGGTCTGCTGACCCGTGCAACTTTGGTTTTCTGCAGACCACAAGCGAAAATCACGTGCTGTGTCATGTGCCCTTGGTCCAGTTGTTTGCCTGTGTCAGTTGCGATCTGGCCTGTGAGCTCAGTGCCTTTTTTGATTCCACAACTCCCGATACTGTGAGCCACCTCCCTGCAGATCTGCTCAGTGAATGGAAAGAATTTTTTTCCCAAGGCATCCACAGTTTGCTCCTACCTCTTTTGGTTACTGTTACAGGTAAGTAAAAAACAGAGATTCATTAAGAATGACTTGTCCGAAATTTAAAACGTCTTTGGATGTTTAAGTCAAACAGTGCAGAGAGTCCAAGAAGAGACCAGAGAGAAAGGCCCCTCAGAATCACCATGCGCTCAGTTCCTGATCTGAGTTGAAATATGGAAAGGCATCGAAGGCCACTGCAGATTACAGTGACAGCGACTCGGATGACACGGAGAGGTCCTTTGTAACTCGAACCTCTCTGTCCTTTTTAAAAATGAGATGCTGGAAGTCACTGAACAGCTGAGATCATTTGATGTTGCATGTGTGCAGTTTATGTCTCTAGTTGCAGGGGCTTAATGTCTGTCCAGTTGTTGTGTCATTTTCTTTAATTACGTTGGGTTGCCTGTGAGTCAGTCGAGCACACGGCTCGTTTTCTTTCGGGATGTACACCTCTTCCCTTTATGTCATCAGGGCAGAGCAAAGACACATCTGAAACATCCTTTCAGAATGCAATGCTGAAGCCCATGTGTGAAACGTTAACGCACATCACAAAGGATCATCTGTTGAGTCACAAGCTCCCTGCCAGACCGCTTGCTGGGCAGAAAACAACCTTGCCGGAGCACCTCCAGACTTTGCTGAACACACTGGCCCCGTTACTCCTCTTCAGAGCTCGGCCTGTGCAGATTGCTGCCTATCACATGCTGTACAAGTAAGAACTTTGAATCAGTGTCCTGATGCTCTAAAAAATAGAGTATGTATTTAGTATGTAGAGTATTTAGTTTTAATTCTTAGTCATTAAAAATGCCAAAGTTGCCCTGGCTGGTGTGGCTCAATGGATTGAGCGCTAGTTCGATTCCCAGTCAGGGCACATGTCTGGGTTGTGAGCTGGGTCCCCAGTGGGGGGTCCGTGAGAGGCAATCACACTTTGATGTGTCTCTCCCTCTCTTTCTCCCTCCCTTCCCCTCTGTCAAAAAATAAGTAAATAAAGTCTTTTTAAAAAAATGTCAAAGTTAAAGAGAAAACAAAAACCAAGTAAACTTGACCATGCGTTTTTTAATCACGAGCAATGCCAAGTTTTTAGTCTTTTGGTTCACTGTTCTCCATCCAGAGTTTACATTTAGATAGTCCTGGCCATAGGTAGTTATTTCAGAAAACATTGAAGAATATACTCATTACTGGATAAGTATTGGTCTTTCTGCTCTTAAGCATAATTTTTAACCAAAGACAATTTAAAATAAAGTAATTTAAAATAGTGTTCTAATTTCCAGGTTGATGCCAGAATTACCACAATATGATCAGGATAATCTAAAGTCAGATGGAGATGAAGAGGAAGAACCAGCCCTGTAAGATTTTTAATAGTTTGTTGTATTACATTCTCATAATGTCTCACCTATAGTGACTGAGGCGATGCAGAAGCTCTCGGCCCCGAGTGTGTATTGTCTCCAGGGATCTTTCACAATCATCTGTAAGACATCAGTGAAGCCGAGTGTTCATCCAAAAAGGATTGGTCCTCTTGCATCTTGATTGCTCCTAAATCATATATTCAGTTTGCAGCTATTTAGTAAAGAATTCTTTTTGGCCACATGATATCATTTGTGGCCAAAAATATCAACGGAGCACCTGTTCTGTGCTAAGTACTGACTGAATGCTGAGAGAAGAATATGGTGTTTAATAGATGTTCTTGTTCTTAAGGAGCTTGCAATCTAAGGCAGACAGTGTGACCTGTAATAAAAGCCAGTATGTGACAGGTGCTGGGGAAAAGGATGGGTAGCATGTTACGGGGCCACCCTGCTGTGCGCCAGGACGGGAAGACTGTGTCTTGCAGAAGAGACTTCTTTGCTCGACCCTTCAGGGTAGGCAGCGTGCTGACAGGGCAGGGGGGCCAGTTGAGTGAGGGGAGCCCCTCACACAAAGGCGTGGTGGCGCGAGTGCTCAGGGTGTGCTGGGAGTGTCGAGCCGTCACCACGTAACTTATTTTTTTATTGTCTGTGTCTTCTTCCAAGGGATATAAGCTCTGGGAAGACAGGGATTTTTGTTTCTTTTTCTCAGTTATTTGCACAGCACCCAGAATAGCTCCTGGCCTAGAGCAGACTGGAGTGGTGCTCATTTGTGGAGAGAAAGAATAAATGAATGAGTGTGTGGAGCTGGGAGAGGGGGCGATATAGTGGAAGACGAAGCTGGAAGGGTACTTAACAAACGACATTTTTTAGGGTTTGGGCATTATTTGGTAGAAGATGGGATATCACCAGCTGATTCTGGCACTGGTATGAAGCATAAATTGTACCTAGAAGAAAGCAGGAATAGAGACCATTCCAGGAATCATAACGTGTGCAGGTGGCGTAGAAAGGGAGAGGTAGCTGAGCCAGTGCTTGTGAAGCCTAGTGAGTGTTGCATGGAAGAGAGAGAGAGGCTGGTGTGTGAAGGTGGTGTCGGGGGAGACACCTGCGTGCAAGATCGGGAAGACCCAGGTGTGGGGGGTGGGAGGTGGCAGCACAGGGAGAGGAACACAGGTGAGAGGAGAGAGCAGCACTCGACGGGGTTCCCACCTGCCAGGGCTTCGCTGGCCGTGAGTCTCTGAAGTTCACCTGGCAGTGGTGGTGAGTGTGCAGTTTTGTGACAGCCACGCTTCACTGGCATGGTCATGACTTGATGGTGAACTTCTTGAGACAATGGAGAGTCGTGCAGTCTCTGCACCACTACAGGGCGAGAGGGCCTGGCGGGACTTGGCCGCCCTCGGCCGCCCTCGTTGTCCTGGTACGCTGAGGGACTGTGGTCATTTCAGCGTTTCTGGGTATGTGATTTTTTCTTTTTCATCTGTAAAACAGAACGTTGAAACAGATGTTTTCTAAAAGGGATTTTAGGTGGTGACTTCTAGAGTCTGTACTGTTATAGCATGTTACATGTTTTTTATATTTAAAAGTATTTTATATGTAATGTGCTACTTTACTGTGTTACAATATATATTTTATATTTACATATTTATAAATAAAATACATAACATATAATACATATTTTTATGTATAAATCATATATATTTGTATATTTTACGTCTTTCAAGTTCTGTAAGTACCATTATGCGAAATTAGGAGTTAAAGCTGTGTTTACAAAGGGAGACTTTGAGAGTGGTGTTTGGAAAATAGAGAAGGTTTTTCTAGGCTGTGTGAGGGTTACACGTGCCGTTGTGTGTTAAGGGGGTGAGATGTGAGGATGACTGTGCGGGCCCCTCGTTCACAGGTCCCCACCAGCGGCACTGATGTCTCTGCTCAGCACTCAGGAGGACTTGCTGGACAGCGTCCTGGGGTCTGTCCCTGTGGGACAGATCGTCACGATCAAGCCGCTGAGTGAAGATTTCTGCCACGTCCTGGGTTACCTCCTCACCTGGAAGTTAATACTGACTTTCTTCAAAGCGTCTTCCTCTCAGGTCAGTGAGTGTGGGGCAGCTTTTGACAGTCCTGTCCTTAGGAGATTTACCTCATTTAAAAATCAGGGTTTAGAGAAAGAGGTACAAGCATTACCTATGCAGTTCGAGCTGTTATCCCTAAATGCTGAAGAGAGCCTGTTGTAATTTGCCCAAACTACTCTGCAGGCACCAGATGTCTCTGTCACCTTATGTTTAGGAAGGAAGCTCGGAAAATCTATTCTTTTTGTTTGTTGGTTTTAATTCTTTTAGGCAGATACTGACTTTAAAAATTTCCATCAAATTTTGACTGAATCACTTTAATCAAGCTTCTTTGACAGGTCAAGACTTTGTCTATCACTTCATTTTGAAAGAGTGTGGTGTTCATTTTTGATGTGATTTTTCAGGATGCTTAACTTACAGCTTGTTGTTGGAAATGACCCACGTCTTGGCACAGATGTGTCTGCGTGTGTCTGCGTGTGTGTGTGTGTTTGTGTTCGCCGCTCTGAGGGGGAAACCACGGTAGGGAGGCAGCACAGACCGGGCTGTGGGGACCCTGTCCTTCTCTCCAGGCCAGCAGAGTGCCCTGGGCTAGTTTTGTTTGCTGATGATAAACTTCAAGAGCTCACTGCTGGGCTTTCACATCGGTTTCTTCCTTTTTTTTTCTTTGGTGTATATATGTATGTGTGTATTTCTTTCTTCAGTTGTTCTGTCACAGTTGTCCCGATTTTTCCCTCTTTGTCCTCCTTCATTCAGCCCACCCCCTGGCCCCACAGTCAGTCCCCGCACCGCTGTCCGTGTCCATGGGTCAGTCATGCACGTTCCTTCACTGGACCCTTCCTCCTCTTTCTCCCACTCCCCTCTCTCCTTCCCCTTTGGCCAGTGTCTGTCCCATGTTTCCATGCCTCTGGTTGATTTTGCTCAGTAGATTCCTCTTGCAGGTGAGATCACTTGTTATTTGTCTTTCACCACTGGCTTATTTCAGGCAGCACAGTGTTCTCAGGCCCATCCTTGCTGTCACGAAGGGTAGGAGCTCCTTCTTTCTCTCTGCGGCGTAGTGTTCCGTTGTGTAAATGTACCAGCATTTTTTGATCCTAGTATTCCATTTATTTGTAAATATACCACTCATATACTGACGGCGCTTAGGCTGTTTCCAGCGCTTGGCTATTGTAAATAACACTGCTGTGAACATAGGGGTGCACAGGTTCTTTTGAATTGGTGTTTCTGGATACTTAGGGTATAATCTCAGCAGTGGGATCACTGGATCAAAAGGCAGTTTATTTTTAATTTTTTGAAGAAGTTCCATATTGTTTTCCACAGTGGCTACACCAGTCTGCTACATTTGTTTCTTAAAATATTGTTGATGTCCAAAATATTGCAGAGAATGGAGGCTAGTATGTGTATGTAGGAGTTTTGGTCTTGTCATTAACATACTCATGAATCTGGAAACTAGCCACGCTCCATCTTTTCCATTGAGCCAGAGGTGGGTGGGGGGACACAAGGAGTTAATGGGAGCCTGCGAATCCCATGGCCTGAGTGGAGATGTGGACGGATGAACCAGAGTGACGCCCTAAAAGCAGTGATTGGAAGGGTCCTGTAAATAAATAAAATCTAGATGGATCCTGTAACAGAATTTTAGAGAAATAAACCTTAATTGGTCCTAAACCTGGTCAAAACACTCCTAATGAGTCAGACTGAACTGAAACCACCGTGTAACTTAGACCATTTTTAGCACTGGGAAGGGAGACCTCACCCATCTGCAATCACTTCCCATTGCCTCTCAAACCTTCCAGCCCCTGGCAACCCCCAGTCCGTGTCCGTCTCTGGATTTGCCAACTCTGGACATTCCCACACGTGGCCTTCTGCACCTGGCTTGTTTCACGTAGCATGTTTTCATGGTTCTTTCGTGTTGTAGCATGTGTCAGTGCTGGGTTCCTTTTTATGGCTGGACAGTATTGTCCCATGTGATCTATAAACCGCAGTGTGAGTGTGACACGTTCATCGTTGATGAGCACCTTGGCCGCTTTCACTTGGGGCTGTTGTGAGTGAAGCTTCTGTGAATGTTCATGTGGGAATTTTTGTGTAGACATGTGTTCACTTCTCTTGTGCTTACACCTAGGAGATTTATGTTTTTAAAAGCCTATTTTGATTTTTTAAAATTCTCCTTTCGTTTTTACTTTTTTTAAAAAATTTTATTTATTTATTTTTTTGTAGAGAGGGGAAGGGAAAAAGAGAGGGAGAGAAACATCAATGTGTGGTTGCCTCTCATGAGCCCCCCACCAGGGACCTGGCCCACAACCCAGGCACGTGCCTTGATGGGAATCAAACCTGCAACCTTTTGCTTTGCAGGTCTGCGGCTCAGTCCACTGAGCTACACCAGCCAGGGCTCCTTTCTACTCTGTATTTTGAAAAATTCAGTTATAGAGAAATTGAAAGAATAATTCGATGCAGTCATGTACATTTTTCCTGCTGTCACAGATTTTTAACATTTGCATGCTTCTCCATATTTACATTTTCCTGCTGATCTGTTTGAAAGTAAGCCAAAGACATCATGATGTTTCACCAGAAGTCTTTGAACACGTACTCCCTAAGAACAAGGACGCATTTGCACATAAGTAATACAATTATTACACTCAAACTGTTTGGATGAATGGTGCTGATTTGCATTCACATTTCTCTCCCCCTCTCTGTTGAGGATGGAGTCAAGGATTGTGGTGCATTTGTTGCCGTATTTCTTTAGCCTGTAGCTCCCCACCTTTGTTCTCTTTGCTCAATTGTTCTCTCATCCCGCAGGCCAGTGATTTTGTGGGCTGTCTTACAGTTTGGATATGTCTGATTGTTGCCTCCTGATTAGATTCTGGCTAGTTTTCCGCCAGAGTGCTGATCCCCACCACACCGCAGTGACCTGCCCTCATTGTCCCACCTCTGGGGGCACAGAGTGTCAGTGTGTCCTTTGTTGGTAACACCGAGTTTGGTTACTTGGTAACATTTGTGTCTGCCAGAATTCTCCATTATAAATTTACATTGATCAAGATATTTTAAGAATCAATTCTAGCCCTGGCTGGTGTGGCTCGGTGGATTGAGTGCGGGCCTGTGAACCAAAGGGTTACCGTGTCAATCCCCAGTCAGGGTACATGCCTGGGTTGCGGGCCAGGTCCCCAGTGTGGGGCGCTCGAGAGGCAACCACACATTGATGTTTCTCTCTGTCTCTTTCTCCTTCCCTTCCCCTCTCTCGAAAAAATAAATAAATAAGATCTAAAAAAATAATAATTCTAAATCCCATGGCTTGATCCTTGTATTTGAGCACACGTGGTGTTTGGAAAATGGGGCCTTCGTACTGTGAGGAGCTGGAAGAAATCATTGTAAAACAGGTACAAGGGGCTGTGATGTTCATGATGTTCACGTGAGCCCATGAAAACCATGGGGCCACCCAGGGACGAGGGGCTCTAAAGCCCAGGCCTCCCAGGGGCTGCAGCACGCCCCATGGGGCCAGGTTCTCCTAGTTTAAGAAAAAACCAAGAAACCCATATTTTTGTATGAAATTTCCTGATTTATAAAAGAAGACATGTTGAACTTCTGGTCTGCACTCTCTGTCCTGAAGGGGGTGGAGTGTTTCATATAGGGTGGGGTCGGCCATGGAAAAGGAATTAGTTTTTGGCAAGATTTTGAAAGATGAAGGACTGTGGTGTGGAAGGAACGTGGGGATGGTGAACGAGTCTCCAGGGAGGTGAAGGCGGGAACAGGAAGGTGGTTTCAGGAGCGTGTTAGAAGCACATGTCACACGATGAGGGGGCAGTGACAACGTCTACTCGTCGATGAGGAGAGAAGGCGGTGGTGTGTCTGACGGCACACGGGGAAGGTCGGAACGTGGCATCTCTTGTAGAATTCCTGACGCAATTCTAAGTGCTTACACTAATTGTTTTGTATGGCATTGTGCAGTCTGTTATACTTTGATTTGTTCTTATCTATCAATTATCTTATTTTAATGGGTTTACTAACACGTGTTTGCTTTCCACCAGCTTCGGGCTCTGTATTCGATGTACCTCCGGAAAACAAAGAGTTTAAATAAACTGCTCTATCACCTGTTCAGGCTCATGCCAGAAAATCCGACCTGTGCAGAGGCGGCTTCTGAGCTCTCTAACAAGGAGCCTAAGACTTTCTTCACGGAAGAGCTGCAGTTGAGCATCAGAGGTCAGTGAGGGGTGAGAGGTAGGTGTGTGTGTGTGTGTGTGTGTGTGTGTGTGTGTGTGTGTGTGTGTGTGTGTGTGTGTGTGTTACTCTGTAAATAATATTTGTCATGTGATAGTGTTTTGTAGGGGAAATAAAGATGAGTAAAATGTATTCCCTTCAGTGTGGGAGCTCAGATTTTAGCTAAGGCGACAGGCATCTAGCAGTACTAGCAAGTTATCATCGATTCCTGAGGGTAATTTTGTAAATGCCTTCGAGCTCTGAGGGTGGGGCGGGGAGGCCGAGTGGGGGTTCTGGACCACCGCAGACACAGCGGTGATGCGGGGAGTGAGGGAAGCTGGCCTGCTGTCCTCTTCCATTGTCCCTCCGTCACCTCTGTGTGTTTCATGTATTTATGACTTTTCATGTGAAATTCAGAATGCTGTTTCTGGGCAGATCTTCCAGTGTCAGTTCAGATCGTCTTTTACTTCTTTTTGCCATTCTAACGGTTCCTTTTAAATACGCAGGAAAAAGCTAATGCTGTAGAATTCCAGTTTCTTTGGTGTGTTTGGGTTACGAGCTCTAGCACCCATGTTGAGGAATTAGGATTTTCTAAGGAAAAGACTCACATCAGTCTGTTATTCTGTGTAGGAAATACACATTACTCAGAGTGTGCTTTCTTCTCAGAAATGACCACTCTCCCATACCACATTCCTCACTTGGCATGCTCAGTCTACCACATGACGCTGAAGGACTTGCCCGCCATGGTCCGGCTGTGGTGGAATAGCAGCGAGAAGCGGGTTTTCAACATTGTGGACAGGTTCACGAGCAAGTATGTCAGCAGCGTGCTCTCTCTCCAGGAAATTTCCTCTGTGCAGACCAGCACACAGCTGTTCAACGGCATGACGGTTAGTATGCTCCTGACTTTGTTCTGGAAAAGTGGTTTTAAATGTGGAGTCTGCCGTGGGCAGTAGGTATGCCCACGGGGCCAATACTCTCAGGAACCACCCACTGCACTCGCTGGTTCTCGTGTGGCGGGTCCCAGTGCTGACGCGTTGGTGGTGCAGCGGTACCAGCCCAGTCCCCCGACGCTCATTGGTTCACGGAAACTGGTCTCGTGGCATCCAGACTGGACACCAGGCCCCGGTGCCAGCTGTGGGGTCGGGCCGCCCAGTGCAAGGGAGGAGAAACACCAACCATGGGTTTTGCGTTGGAACTGGACCATGGCACATGGGTAGGAAGGGTGTCTGTGAGCACGGGGGCCAGTCATTGGCGGAGGGGTTGGGGGACTTGATGGAGGAAGCCGCTGTGAGGTGAGGAGGAGTTTGTTCTGGGAAACACGTGGACAGGCATCCAGTGTGGAGAACACAGTGTGGTAGCAGCACACGGCATGGGGTGATAATTCCTGTGACTGTCCCAGAAAGGAAGAGTCACCCAGCGTTGATGCGGAACGGGGCTCCTGCAGGTAAAGGGTTAGAGAACAGGAGGCTCCTGTGATGAGTTAGGGCCACACTGGGATTGGCTTCAGGTAACAGCCTTAAATATTTGTCCCTGTTCTTCACTGAGAAGTTTCTTGAGGCCGTGACAGGTCCGAGCTTTCAGGTGACATTGTGCGACTCTGATAGGAAGCCGGGGCCGCACCACTGTGGGGAGACTAAGGTGGCTGCTGTGAGCGCAGCGCGGCCTGAGTGAGGCAGTGTCAGTGGGGATGGGAGCTGGGGCGGGGTGAGGGTGGGGGGGGGGTTGGGTATAAATGTTTTGACTATAAATTCATGGGAATTCTGTGAGAAAGACTTGGGAGACATCCAAGTATACACAGCACTTGATATCTTGGAAGACAAGGAATAATTATTAACCCATTCTGTCATTTCTATTTAAAAACTACTAGTATTATGTGGTCAACCTTATATAATAAAATACAATGTTTTATGAGCAGTGCATTTCTTGTAAAACAAACTTTGAATGCCGTGAAGTCTCTATAAAATACAGTTGGCTCTCTTTATCTGTGGGTTCTCCATCCACGGGTTCAGCCAGGCTCGGATGGAGAAGCAGAGTTGGTTTCCAGAGATGTGGACCCACAGACCCAGGGACTCGAGCCCTGCAGGTTCTGGTCCAGGTGTGGCGGGGGAAGTTCTTGCAACTGGTCCCCATGGATACCAAAGGAAAACTATGTCAGGTGTTTATTAAATATGGCAGTCAAATACATGAATGTGTTCACCTGTGTTTTCTTTGAATGGAAACTTTCGCTGCTCACAGTCAACCTATGGAAATGATTTTTTGAATGAAAGGAAGGAAAGAAATTTGGGTAAACAAGTATCATCATTCATGTGTTGCAGGTCAAAGCTCGCGCTGCTACTCGAGAGGTCATGGCCACTTACACCATCGAGGACATAGTCATTGAGCTGATAATACAGCTGCCTCCCAACTACCCGCTGGGCTCCATCGCTGTGGGGAGTGGGCGGCGCGTGGGTGTAGCGGTGCAGCAGTGGCGCAACTGGATGCTGCAGCTGAGCACTTACCTCACCCACCAGGTGTGTTTCTTGCTGCTGAGCTGCTTCCAGATGAGACAGCAGAACCTAAAATATATCTCTCTGCTTGCGGCAGAATGGGACTTTACCGGTCCTTGGATGAGCACAGATAGTAAGCCTAAATGACCTGTGCCTGCCAAGCTGGTGTAATTTTTAAGGCTCCACAATTTTCTCTTTTTGGTGTTGGAGAAAAATTGGTTTGACTTCATTGACATTATAGATGATGTAGAAAAATGCGTATTATTAAGGACATTGTTGAGAGGGAAATTTTTGTACGATGCTGGACAGATAGATGAATGTCTTTTGACCTACTTTTACGCTAACGTTTCAACTCTCCTTCTGTGATTATTGAAATCCCAGTACTTTCAAAGACCTTTGACTTTTTTTTTATGATTTTATTTATTTATGTTTAGAGAGAGGGGAAGGGAGGGAGAAAGAGAAGGAGAGAAACATCAAAGTATGGTTGCCTCTTGCCCACCCCCTACTGGGGACCCGGCCCACAACCCAGGCATGTGCCCTGACTGGGAATCGAACTGGCAACTCTTTGGTTTGCAGGCTGGCACTCAACCCACCGAGCCACACCAGCCCGTGCTAGAATTTTTGAAGTTGAGTAAAAATGACTAATTGGTTGTCTCCAGTGTACATTTTTACCCTGTCTTTGTTCTTGTTAACAGAATGGAAGTATCATGGAAGGCTTAGCGTTGTGGAAAAATAATGTGGACAAGCGCTTTGAGGGCGTTGAAGACTGCATGATCTGCTTTTCAGTCATTCACGGTTTCAACTATTCTCTTCCAAAAAAAGCCTGTAGAACGTGCAAGAAAAAATTCCACTCAGCCTGCCTGGTGAGTCTAAAAAGAAATGAACATTCATTATTTTATATACATTATGTATCTGTGATGTCTGACTTTGGAAAACAATGGAAGTTAACCTCAGTGGTAGTGCATGGGAGCAGTGTAATCATCGGGTGTTTCTAAGACAGCTCCGAGCACTGGAAAATTAGCTGGTCTTGTGAGATCTAGAGGTAGACAAAGAATTGGAGCCGAGGGCCAACTGGCATCTGAGCTCAGGGCTGTGTGCCCCTCACACTGACCTGGGTGGTCTGCCTGCGTCCCCCTCTGGGGCGGGGCGGTGGGCGGGGCCGGGCGCAGCCCTGGGAAGTGAGGCTGCGCAGTGTTGCTGTGGAGATGAAGGGGAGGAGCGAGGCTTGGGGTGTTCCCGTGTTTTACTGCGGCGGTTTAAGGTTACTTTAGGTGTGTGTGTAAAATGGCAGCTTTAAAGTTTTCACATTTTAAAACCTTTTTTTTCCAGTACAAATGGTTTACCTCTAGCAACAAATCCACCTGTCCACTCTGCCGCGAGACCTTTCTCTGAGGTGTCTTTCCTGGAAGTGGCCCCTGCGGGGCAGCGGCGGCAAGGCCTGGGCACCACCCTTCGGGGCTCCGGCCCCAGGAAGCCACGCCGGTCAGTGCGACGTCCGGACAGGCCACTTACCTTTAGGTGGCTTTGTAAATGTTTAGAGTCTTTTTCTTTTCCATGTGAATATTACACATTTCAGAGAAAATATTTATATTAATAGTTTAATCTCTTTGTACATTTAAAAATAAATACAGGAAAACCCTAAATTACAGATCTGGAATTTGTGAAAGCATTGTATTGATCTATGTTCTACAACAGTCCAGTGAGGCGATGAATTGAGAGGGGTGATTTGTACCTACCGATGTTTTACGACTTGATTACTTATGACAAAGAAATTATTATTCTGATATTTGTAGGTTATTTTAATGACAAAAGTGACACTAAGCTATTAGTATAGCTTATCTTAAGGTATTGGAAGCATGCTCTGAAATCCGAGCCGTGTGGGCCCCCATTTATCGCGGGGCTGTGGCTTTCTGAGAGTCCACCCCGACCCCGAGCTGCGCTGCGGGGAGGCACGCGAGTGTGGTCCGTCTGCCGGGTGAGCCCCGAGAGTGAGCTTTGAGAGAACAGCCATCGTTGGGTTATGGTGTCCCTGGAGCAGAGTGGTGGCTACCCTCTGTGGACAGGGAGGAAAAAATGAGCATTTATGAAACTTGAGATGAGTGGGGAAAAAACACAAAAATGTTTAAATGCTATATAGACCGCTTTCAATTTTGTAAGCGAATTTCACTCTTTACCGGCCAAAGTTACATTAAATTAGATTTGAGGGAGCTAATTTTTCCAGCCACGTTAAGAATTTTAGCACCAAATGAAATGTAAAATGTAGTCGGACAGGCTGAAGTGCAGCAGGGGAAACCTGCCGTTCCCCTCATCACTGTCACCCGCAGAAATTGTGCCAGAGATGTGCAGTGTGGGAGTTTGGGACTCCGAGGAGTTCTACTGCAGTCTCCCGTGCCGTGGGCGATACGAGCCCATCTAACAGCAGGGTTCTGGGAAAGATCAGCTGATCGCCTCTGTTACAAGCGTGTAATTGGCCAGAAGCCACTCCTGTCAAATAAAGTAACTGGCTACCAGTACATGGGTGCATGATTGTTACGGACCGAGTGTGGGTGTGTTGAAGCGTCCCGGGGTCGGGCCGGGCCGGGCTGTAGACCCCTGGGGTTGCATTTGCAGGCATGGGGTCCTGCCCAGGCTGGGTCATGGGCTTTGTCTGCCACTTTTCACCCTGGCAGCCTTGAGGCTCAGAGAGCGGTAGGTGACGCACAGACTACAGAAGTCTACCTCTTTTTAACCCCTTTCTCAAAATATTCTCTCCCTGCCTCTGACATAGGGACAGTCCCAAAGGACTGTGGTACTCCTCTGTGAAGGTTACGTGGTTTTTCTTCAACAATTGTTCTGTAATAGGAGCTTGTCTCTAACCTTTGCAGTATTGCTACTTCCTAGCTCCGACCCGAACCCCAAGGAGAAAAGAGAAGGGAACGGCGGAGCCTTGTTCTCCACGGGTGAGGCTCGGGCACCAGTGTCTTGTGAAACCTGCACCAGGTGGGCACTTCAGCCTCTGGATGCGCACGTTGGAGAGCTGTGCAGAGACCTGTGAAGCGCGTTGCTGTTCATACGCTAAAGAGAACGCTTTCCAAAACAAGACTGAGATTCGGAACACCACAATAAAGTGTTATTTATATACCTTCGACGGCTCTAGAGAGCATCTTGTGAAATTCTAGCATATGGACATTTTAAAATTGCATGACATTCAAAGCCCATTAGCAAAATTACTAACTTAAAACACCAATGTAAACTGCAAATTTCAGATTTTATTTTTAACTCTTATTTATCACATGCTCTAATGTATGTATTTGAGTTTCTGTGGCTTAAATAATGTTATTACTAAATAAGTTTTTTGCTGTGAATAATTAATGTTATTTGATTGTTATATCATGTGCTTATTAAAATTTTTTAATTACAAAATATGTCAGATGTACAGAATAATACAATATAAATGCCCTTGAACTCTTCTCAGACTATTTTGCCATTTTTATTTCCTTTTATTTTAAAGATTTTTATTTATTTTTAAAGAGCGGAAGGGAGGGAGAAAGAGGGAAAGAAACATCCATCAGTTGCCTCTTGTACATGCCCTGACCAGGACTGACCCCGCAGCCCAGGCACGCGCCCTGACCGGGAACGGAATGGCACCCACCCTACTGAGCCACACAGGTCAGGGCTTGCTTCTGAATTTGACAGAAATGAAACGTTACCGTCTTGCACTCCTCCCCGAGGACACGTCTGTCTCTCCCTGGAGCCAGTCTGGTAACCTGAAGTTGGTTGAATTGCTTCCTGCTTTAAGAGTTTAAACTTCGCCACTTTATATTTATGGATACGTGTTTGTGTCCATAAGTGATATATAGCAGTTTCTTACCATGTGCATTGGTAAGCTGCTGTTGTATGTTGTGTTGTCACTTGCTGTTTCACTCGCCATCACTGCTGCTGAGAATCACACAGCACCCGCTCCCTCACTAGTCCCCCACGGACGGCCATTCTGGTTGCTAGTGTCGGCCCTTGCTGCCCCGTTTTGGACAGGGCTGCACGTGTACATTCTTGATCATGTGTTCTCATGCAAACGGGCTGAGTGTTCTGGACAAGTGTCCCAAGATAGAATTGCAGGCAGGAGACTTCTGCACTCTGTGGCCGTGGACATTGTCACACTGCTCGAGTGGTTGGTGTGCAAGTCTGCACCAGAGAGAACCCAGTTTCCCTCCCCTCCTCCTCACCACCATGCTGTCTCTTCAGGGGTTTAAAGTTTCCCAGTTAGAGCTCTGAGACAGTAGGTCTTTGCTTTTGTTTATATTTACCTGGCTACGGACAGTGTTAGCTTCATTTCATATATTTATTGGTCATTATTTTGTGAATTTCTTATCTATGTGCTTATTTTTCTCTTGGATTACTTTCGTTCTTATTGATCATAATGCTTTATCTATTACAGGGCTGGACTTGAATGTGGTCTGTAGCTGTCTTCAATTATACAGAATTTCCAGTTAAATTTAGTCAGATTTATTATTTTCTTGTAAAAATTTGTTTGTTCCCTGAGGTTTAAAAACACTCTGTGCTAATTCCCATGAAATTCAGTGATGTGGCTGTTGAAAGGTAGCAGTTGTAACCCATGTTGATAGCCGGCCCCTCAGCGTCGGTTGTTCAGCAGTGCACCCATCCCTGTGGTTGCGGGGCCTGGTCTCACGTTCGCACGCCTGTGTGTGTGGGGGGGCGGGGGGGTGGGGTTGGTTTCTAGGCTCTGTATTCTATTCTGTGTTTTCCTTCTTTAAAAATAAAGTGCTTTCAGTTAATTTTGAAGAGGAGGCAAGAGTCCTCTGCTCTTGCTCTCCTGGACGTGCCTGAGACAGGTGTTCCCTACCCCTGCTTGCCCTTCAGTTTCACGGCCAGTTGGTCCAGTGCAACGAGTTGTCTTAGGGAAGAATTTGGCAGGTTTCCCTCTTAGATGTTCTCTGGTGTGACTGGGGACTCTTCTACCTTTATCAGATCTTATCCTTGAGGTCTTACAACCCAGTTATCCTCACTTTGGTCATAAAATTAAAGGCAAAAAATTAGCATATGTATTTGTGACAGGATCCTTGAACCTCTCGCTGAGTGTTTTAGAAAGTTCCTTGCAGAAGGGCTTTGGGCTCAGCAGGGTGTTTAGCATGGGGTGTGCCATTTGAATAACTTTAATAATGTCTTTTTTTGTTACAATGGATTCTTCTTAAGGACACCCATGCTTTTGGGTAGCACCAAGGCATCAGGTAGTTAGCGTTTTTGGTGTTACAATGTTATAGCGATACCTCAGGCAGTTAAGAAATCTTTCTATGGCATTCCAAATTAAGACGCTATTTCAAAAATATGCTGGCTGCAGTATGTTGATTTACTGTTATTTTTAGCACTTTGAAGATGGTTTTCCGCTGGCTTCTGACTCCATTCTGTTTGAGAAGTGTTTTAATTATCATTGATAATTAACTGTAATTGCCATTCCTTTATAGCAAGGGGTGGCAGAGTTACAGGGACAAACAGTAGGTGTTTGGTGGCTTGTGGGCCTCACGGGCTCTGGTCTGTGGCCACGACTCTGCTCTGCGTCTGGAAACCAAGGCAGCCACAGGCAGTACAGGGCTGACTGGGCTCCTGTCCTCTGAGATTTCAGTTGCAAAACGTTTGCTGGCCCTGCTTACCCGTTACTTGCCCCTTCCCTGACTGGCTTTTATGGTCACTGCCCCTGCATCCGCAGTGCCACCAACTGTCTGTCTGGGTGAGGACCTCCCTGTATCCTGCTTACGCTTCCAGGGTCAGTCTTCTCTTTAAACAATCAATTCTGGAGAAATATTGGCCCTTGTCTTTCCAAATATTGCCTCTCTCACATTCTGAGACACTCTTTTGCTAGACCTTTCCATTCTACCCGACATAGTCATTCTCTCTGTGGAGATCTGTCACAGTCTGTGGTGGTTTTTTATTTCAGCGATTCTATGTGTCATTATTTTAAAAGATTTTTATTTATTTTTAGAGAGGGTAAGGGAGGGAGAAAGAGGAGAGAAACATCAGTGTGTGGTTGGTTGCCTGTTGCACAGCCCAGGCATGTGCCCTGACTGGGAATCAAACTGGAGACCCTTTGATTTGCAGGCTGGCACTCAACCCACTGACCCACACCAGCCAGGGCCTATTTTTCATTTTTAAAAGTTGTCTTAAATTTGTCCTTTCCAAATAGTATATTGTGTGCTTTTCTTTGTGATTATGTTAGTTCCCCAAACATCCTATAATCTGAATATATCAGTTCCACTGTTTATATTCCTTAGGTGTCCAATTCTGTTGTGTCTTCCTGCTCTTACTGACTGTAGTTTAACTGTTTGGTGATTGATGGTCTTGATTCTTCCAATGTTAATTTTTTTATGTTGATGCTGCTACCCCACATAGATAGTATAAATCCTACCACAGGGTAGCACAGGCCTGGGGTTTGATTTCTCATAGATTATTACTATTTTGCTTTCCATTCAAGATCCAAAATTAATTTTTTTGCTGCTTCCCTTGGGCTAAAGAATGTGACTTTACAAGTCCTCTTTTTCCGTGTTTAGAGGCTCTTTTCAACGGCAAGGGTGCTGTGTCCACAGCCTTCTCTAGGCAGCCCAGGGCCAGCCCTCCTTGACCACCAGGATATTAGCGCCACTCTTCACACCATGCTGCTGTCTCATGTGAGTGGTGTTGCCATCTCCCTGTCTGTGGCACTGCACTGGTCTCCTCAACAGAATACCACGGGCTGGGCAGCGTGGGCAACAAGTTACCTTCTTGTAGTCCTGGAGGCTGGATGTCCAAGATCAAGGTTTTTGGCAAGTTCAGTACCTCCTGAGGCCTCTCTCCTTGACTGCAGATGGCTTGCTATCTCTGATGGTCTTTCCTCTACCGGCCACCCTGCTTTGTCTCTGGACACCAGTCCCACTGGGTCAGGGCCCCCCACATGGCCTCATTTTACCTTCTCTCTTCAAAGGCCCAATATCAACTACAGTCCCATTCCGAGGACTAAGGCTTCAACATAAGAATGGGCGGGTCACATTCAGTCCACAATGGTTGTGTATGAAGTTTTGGTCTACTTTATGAAGCATTTCTGTTTTAAGTTTCTTGTGTTCATGGAAGTCCTGTATGCTGATTTAAGTGCTTCTGACATTATCTGAACACAGGATTCAAGACGCCATTCCCCAAAATGATGACGAAAAGCCCACAATAAAATTCTAAGGTTATCTTTTTTTCTTCTTGGGATATAAGAGGTTAGTTATTGTAAGATTTCTGATGGCATTGTTTCTAGGAAGGGAAACCATTTGCAGATGCCAAAGGCAAGTCAGGCCCCACTCTTGAGTTTTGCTGACCTCAGAGGACGGCTCCCCTCCTCCTGTGGGCTGCCCTAAGGGTTCTGCAGCGACGCTACTTACAGCAACGGTTCTGAAGTTGGGGGGCTTGTCCTGGGCAGTACTTTTAAAAAGAAGTTTCTGGGTCTCTGCAGCAGATTCCGCTGGTCCTTGCTGGGGTTTAGGAATTTATAATCTTTAAAACCTCCTGAAGGTCATCCTGATTCTCAGGTGGTCAAACTGAAAGTGAACAGCGGACTCTGCTACCTCTGGTGCTGCCCCGTCTGATGCTCCCGGACTGTGGTGGGAATGGTGTAGACGGTACGGAAGAAAGGGTTCCTGAACTCAGGAAAGGTAATCTGACATTTCTTGACAGACATGTATAAGCTTTTAAAAATGTGATTAATTTAAGAGTGCTGAGTTAATTTATTTTCATTTCTCCTTGATTGAAAACAAGTATATGATAAAGGATAAAAGGTAGGAAAAATCTTATCAGGGAGAATGATAGCAGAAAGCACTCTAAGTAATAGAATGAAGAAAATAAGCAAGTGAAACAAAATTTTAAAATACTTTTAAATAAACTTTTGGTGAGGGGGGAGCAGGGATAATGGGGAGAGAAGGGGAAGGGTCAAGGTAAGGAATGTGACAAGGGCAGCGAGCGGAGGGCCTCATGGAGGGGAAGAGGAGACAACTGTAATTGAAGAATAAAAAAATTTAAAAACAAAAAACTTTTTAAAATTACACAAGTAACACAGTATCCTCATGCAAATGCTGCCACACGGGCGCAGTTCCTCTGCTCCCACCTGCTGTCTCCAAGGCTTCCTCAGGACCACACACACCTGCCCTCTCCGCTGGTTTCTTAAACATACACACAACACTGGTCAGTAACTTGCTGCCTGATTACTCAGTGGCACATCCTGACCCCTGCTGGTTCAGGACCCACAGATCCAACTCACTCAGCAGCTGGCTGTGACTCACGTTCAGTGCCATGGAACACTGCAATGGATTTTACTAGCCCCCTTAAGTAATGGTCAAAGAGAGGTTGATACCCTTGTTTTGCTATTGCAGGTAATGCTGAAGTGAATATCCTTTCATGTATAATGTAAATGTCACTTATATATAGAAGCAAGTTATATATATGTATTTCCTTGCACGTATGCAAGTACTTCTGTAGGTGTGACTCCTGGGTGGAAAAAGTGCTGCACTCTCCCCACTCTCTCTCTGTGACCCGTTTCTGACAATTTTACTTGTTAACCAAGAAATGACTTTAGTTTCAAAGTATGGCGAATACATTCAGCTTATAAATACACATACACACACATACATGATACATATATTCAGTATGATACGTACTCACGTATAGTCCACATAATATATCCAATACGTGTGACACGGTGTCAGGACCTGGTAAACTTCAGGACGGAAAGCATTTCCTGGCCTGCGCGCCTGGAAAGGGCAGCAGTCCCCCGTAGGCCTTTCATCTTCATTGTTCTCAAAATTTCTTCTGAAATGAACATTAAAAGGTAAAATCCAGTGGAGTCATTTGGTAAAGTGTACATAATCACTAAAGAGTTCGATAAACAACAGACTATTTACACATTATATCCATCTGAGAAAGTGTGTCAGTAAATTTCTACTGAAGTGAACCTGGACTTCAGACACATGAGAACACTCTGCATTTCCAAGGTGTTGCTGGGAATTCTTATCAGACTCTGGACTCAACAGAAACATTAATTATACTTGTTATTACAACAAGTCATTAGTAAATGAAGTAGCATTTTTTTTAGAAAAAGCAAAACCTTCCCTTTTATAAACAACACCAAAAAGACTAAGCAAATGGAGTTAGCCAAAACAAAAACTCTCACCTAGCAATCATGATGTGATTTCAGGGGCTAAGGATATCAGGTGGAACATAACATTTTCAAACTGAGGTGTACAGAAAAACAGAAGAAAGATTATGGTCAATTTGGTGACACAGTAGTCTGCAAGCCAAGGTCTAAAAATCCACGCCATGAGATGGCTTTCATGGTAAAGCTCCAGGAGAACTGAAGAGCACACAGCAGAACTGACCAGGGCATGTTGACTGCAGGAGGAAAAGTCCCCAGTGCTGAGGGTGTGGTGTCAGGAGAAAAAATGACAGATTGTGTATTTGAATATTAGTTCAGGAATTAGGGGGAAACTACTCCTACCCTCCAAAACAATACTTTTTAAATTCCCCAAACTAACTTGTTAAAAATCCCTCTTTGAACATCTTTTGACTGTATTACCTGTTGTCAATGATTATAGTCATAACACTCCCGTGGACATTATTAACTTCTGACTTCAGCCAAGTCAGTGGTTAACCGATAAACGGGTCTGGGCTACCTGGATTGTTTTCCTTAATAGTAACCAAGTAGAATAACCCTCTTGGCGAAAGGAGGTCTGGAGCCACTGGAAAGAACCTGTCCATGACTTCGCGACCATTTCTGCCACCAGCCCAGGCTGCTTCTATTCCATGACTTCCTACCTGTGAGCAACGAGGAAGGCTTTTGACTCAAGTCAAGTTACGTTTAAAATCACAAACTTAATCTTTTTGACAACACTCACCAAACAAGTATGTATTTTGTATTCTACTGCCTTGCCAGAGAATGATCATCAAGAATGAAACAGGCACCGTGACCCACTGTTAAACTTCATCAGCCGCGGGCACTCTCTCTACATCTGGGAGCGGTTACTATGAGTTACCTCTTCACTACATTTCTAAAATCGTGTGTTTCAAGACACATCTTTTCCCACTCCCTCCCCACTTCCTTATAATAATGCCTGCGGAGGGAGGGAGGGAGGGAGGGAGGAAACCCGAGAGCTTTCAAAAAGCATTCCTATGTGAGTTTAAGGGTGATTAAAAGTATCGTTTTGCAGATTGGTCATTCACGATAAAGGGCAAGTACAGGCCCACACACACATGAATGAATTAACCATAGCCTGACTTGAGCAGGATTTTTAAGGATAGATGGGGGTCGATTTGTATTTCCACTTTTTTTTTTTGGTCTATCAATAGTAATCATTCACAGGGGCAAATGAGAGCAGTTTGTGTTAATCAGCAACTGACATATGATGAAATTCATCTGATTTTAGAAGACAGCAGACAGCACGTACAATTAAATTTTGTTACATGTCTTACCTCCTCAGGTGGAGTCACTACATAGGGGGGATTAAACACCAGAAGATCGACTTTTTCCTTCATTCTTGGTAGCAAGCCTTGGACCTAAATGTTCAACAACTGTCAGACTTTGAAGCCAGAGTCTAATATAAATTAAATCAACCATCTTTAAAAAATGTTTTTTAAAAAACATATGTTAGAGAATACCACTGTAATAAACAGAAGTGGAGATGAATATTTTTACATTTTCATTCAGGTAAAGATTATATGGATTTACCTAAAAATAAAGAAACTGAACTCTGAATGAAGATGATGTTTAGGAGCTTTGGCTCTTCAGCAGCTCGTGTGTTTACACCGCGGGTTCTTTCCGAAAACAAACTAAGGAGGGAGGTCTAATCCTGCACATGTTCCATACAGACCTGGACACAACGTTAACCAAGAGAAAGGTTTTCTGAGATGACAGACATCAGATTGAGAGGCACGTGACCCAAGGGTTTCTTCCCTAGAGTCAGGTGTGCCTGAGGCCACCACTCTGCTAAAGCCAGTTTGAAACAGATTCTCTGTCACTGTGACAGATGCCTGATGCAGGCAAGCCAACAGAAACTGCCAGTGAACTGTGGACAAGGATTCCATCAGTCTAGAATTTACTTTGTAAACTATGAGGTATACTGCCTAGTGGGTTAAAAATTAATCACTCAAGTTTCTTTGACTTAAATCATCTTGACCTAAACTTATTTGAAAAGGAAATTAATTATTATTGGGCAAGGACTACATCTCACCAAATCTGTGATTATGGGCTGTATGTGAACTTTGTTACAGCGTGCTGTCTCCAGGGTACAAGCAGCCGCTCTAGGGTTGATGTCAGTGCACCTGCAAACAGAAAAGAAAGAAAACTATATTCTCTGTCCATGAGACAGATCTATTTCTGAAAAATTCAAGGAATACTCCATTCCTTTTACATGAAGCAGAAAAAGAACAAAGATTTGCTATACTGATAAAGTGTTACATTAATAAGATGTGCATGAGCAGAAAAATGTACATAACCGCACACATCTGAAGGAATTATGAATCCAATGAAGGAACCCTATCAGCCATCAGAAATGAAATTTAAAAGGAATTTTTGAAAGGAAAATGCTTATGAATGATGTTAATCAAAAAACATTTAAGAAATGGAAAAAAACAGAAGGAACAGTTGGACCACCTGTGGTAAAATTTATAGGTAATTTTTATCTTTATATATATATTTTTTTAAATAAAGAGTTTATTTATTTATTTTTAGAGAGAGGGGAAGGGAAGGAGAAAGAGAGGGAGAGAAACATCAATGTGCGGTTGTCTCTCATGTGCCCCCAACTAGGGACCTGGCCTGCAACCCAGGCATGTGCCCTGACTGGGAATCAATCCAGCGACCTTCTGGGTACTCAATCCACTGAGCTACACTAGCCAGGGCTCTTTATATTTTCTATATTCTCAAATTTTTCTAAAAAGAAATTCTGGTAACTTTTAATTTTTTTCTGATAATCAAATTATTTACCTAAAAAATTATTCAAATTTAGAGATGACCTAAAATTCTTATGCTGCTTCTATAATTACACAGTCTGATGGGGCAGATTTGAACGTGCAATTATAACTTTTACGAAAGTTAATTTTCAATCTGAATCTTTACTGAACTAAAGTAGACACTATCAGGTACTTGTCTACATACAAAAAATTATTTCATTCAAGCAATACTTATGGTCCTTAGAGTGAATCAGTGGAAGAGGTGCGTGAATTTGATTTTCTCACACTTACATGTACAAAGCTTGAGGACCTATCATGGAGGCCAGGAACGTAGATACCACTCCAGACCCTGACCCTACTTCAAGGCAT
>VMDR010001781.1:0-111707 GCA_007922815.1 Macrotus californicus
CTCTCTCTCTCTCTCTCTCTCTCTCTCTCTCTCTCTCTCTCTCTCTCTCTCCTCTCTCTCTCATCTTGGTTTTTCTCTAAGCATCTTCTTCACTCCCCTCTTCTGCTAAATTTCTGAATAGGAAGAAGGTATAAGACTGAACCTGCCTTGGTTTTAACTTCAAATCTTTGGAGGGACTAAAATCTGAGATATATATATTTCACTCCTGGTTCTATCAACCATGGCATAAATATGGTATTACCCATTTATCATGTACCAGTCTCTTAATAACTCAGCTGTATTCCCTTGAATGATTTTCACCTCTACTATGCGACAACTACCCATAGCATGATACCCACTGGATATCATTTTCACTAAAAGCTGTTGACCCTAAAGATTTCAAGCCTAATAAATTATTTATTTGACCCCAATGTCCTGTATTTCTCCCACAGTCTCTCCAAGTTCACACAGTTTTTGACTTTGGTGGGACTGAAGCCAATTGACCCTCCTCACCCATTGTGTGCTCATGAGCTGCTTGCTTTCCGCCCTGACTGGACTTTTAGTTAAGTCATTTTATCTGTGCTTTTGTTAGTGACCTAGTGTTCCTCTTTGTGCAGTTCTGCTACACTTATTTTGTTATCCCTTAGCCTTGGGTAAATGCTACGATTTGTATAACAACTCCATTTTTTTCAATAGTGTATTCATCTCTTGGTTGTAGGATTTTGGGAGTCCAACATCCTTCTTTCAGATTATCACGCCTCTGTTCTTGTTGGCTCAGTTGGCAGTGCTTCTACTGGTAAAACATTTTCAAAACTCTTATGGATTTTCATGTATGGCATGGGGACCCACATCGTTAAACAGAGGAGTCTTCATAGAGCTTTCCTGTATAGTTCCATCTCTGCTCCTTGTTTCTGCCAAGATGCTTGAGTGGATCCATTGGTCACGTACTTAATCTCTTCAGCAAGTGATTGCCCAGACACACCATTGTCCTCACCAGGGCACACTTTTCTAACAGTAAATCTCGTGTTGCTATCATCTTCTTCCATCTGGATAGGCTGAGAAATTCCCAAATCAAGTTTTAATGTCATTTTGATTAACAGTTTCCCTTCAACTGATCGCTTTTCTCTCACATTTCACTGTATAAAAGCCACAGCAGCAATAATACAAAACCAAACAAAACAAGGCCAGGCTGCACCTTCAACATGTTCTTTGGGAATGTTCTCCATTAAATAGCTAGTTGCTTCGTGTACAAATTCTGCTTTTTATACAACTGCACAATGCAGTTCAGCCAGTTTTCTGCCACTCTACATACGTAACATACCCCTTAAGTACAGGAACTTTTCTACTGTGCTCCTCACTGCTGTCTGGATGTTCTTCAGAGTCACTAGCTTTCTACCAACCATCTCTGAAGGCAATCGAGGCTTTTCTCTCCTGTGCCTCAAAATTCTTCCAGCCGTTATCCATTATCCAGTCCCCAAGCGACTCTCACAGCTTCAGGTATGTGTTACAGAAGCCCCCTGTACTTTCTGAGTACCAAAACCTGTATTGTTTTCCTAGGGCTACTATAACAAATTATCGCAGCTGGGTGGCTTCAAACAAGGGACACACATTCTCTCACAGTTCTAAAGGCCAGAAGTCTGAAATCCAGATTGGCAGGACCACACTCCCGCTAGGGGCTCTTGGGCAGAATCTTTCTCCTAGCTTCTGGTAGTTGCTGGCAATTCTTGACATTCTTTGACCTGTGATTGCATCACGCCAACCTCTCCCTCCATTTTCACGTTGCCTTGTCCGAATATATGTTTGTTTTGGGGGTGTTTTTCCCCTCTGTGTCTACCTCAAAACTTGTTTTGTCTTTCTCTTATAAGGATGCATGGGCTTGAATTTTGGGGCAACCCAAATAATCTGGGGTAAATTTTTCTTCTCAAAATTGTTAATCCCATTGTTTGCTATAAAAGGTAATATTCACTCTTTTGCCATATAAGGGAATATTTACATATTCCAGGAATTAGAATGAGGACCTGGCTCCTGGAGGCCCACCATTTGGCCTTCTCAAGACTGGGTAGCAAGCATTTCTAAGATAGTAATATCGTCATGCAGACTGGCACCACAATACATTTGCATCTTTTAAATCAAAGCTTGACCTTTACCGATAGTCAGTGAAATCTTTATTTCTATACAGATAAACTTAATTCTGTTTTCTTCAGAGATAGTTCCAAAATCTTTTCAAATCTCAACTCTTCAACCAGCTACCTTTCTTTCAGCAGAGTCTCATATTTTTGGAAAATTAAGTTTACTCAGTACATATTTCTTAGGAGTCTCTAACATCCACTCATCCACTTTATTCAACAAAGTACCTGAACTCTTCTAAGTGTTTGGGATACACCTGTGAATTTTTAAAAAATAAAGAAATAAAGACAATAAAAAATAAAGTTGCATGAGCAGCATTCTGGCAGGAGGATAATAAGTGAATATAATAAGATACTAGTGTGTGTGTGTGTGTGTGCGCGCATATATATATATATATATATATATATATATATATATATATATTAAGATGATAAATACTATGGTAAAGAGTAAAGAGCAAAGAGCTCCTGGGATGAATGGTCAGGGAAGAGCAGGTACTAAAATCAGAGAAGGTGACACTGGAGCAGACTTAAAGGAGGCAATAATACTAGCTAAGTATGGGGCAAGAGCATTTAGATTTAGAGAAGGAAAGGAACAATGGGCCTATGAATGAAGGATGCCTGATGTCTTCAAGAGCCAATGAGGAAGCCAGTGTGGCTGGAGCAGAGGAAGCCAAGTGGAGTGTGTAGTGATGCAGTCAGAAAGGTAAGGGGTGTGGCCAAAGCAGATTGTAGAGAGTCTGTCAGCAAGTGCAGCAAGTTGGGGTTTTACTCTGACAGAAATAGGAAGTCATTCTAAAGTTTAAAGCAGAGGAGCAATATGGTCCAACATTGACTTTTAAGGGGCAACTCTGGCTTCTGAGTTAGAGTAGACTTTGGGGGCTGAGGGGAAGCAAGTATAGAAGCAGGAAGACTGGTTAGGAGACAATCACAGTAAATTACAGTAGATGACAGTGACTTAGATCACCATCTTTTTGAAGTTAGAAACAACAGAAGTTGCTAACAAGGTATTAAGAAAAAAGGATTATGGGTGGATTGGGCAACTGGAAAGATGGAGCTGTTCTCTTCTGGGTTGGGGAAGACTAAGGTGAAGAAAGACTTGGGGGTGAGTGGCTCAGTTATGGACACAGTGTGTTTGAGGGTCTATTACAAAATCCAGTGGGTATGTTGAGGAGGCAGTTAGATATAGGAATCTAGGTATACAAGTCCTGAATTCGGGAGAGAGTTCTGAACTGGAGCTCCCACTTCCATATTTGTCCAAATCTTCATCCATTAGTCCTTTCTCCTCTCTAGGCCAGAGCAAGAAGTGGTACCCTTCCCAAATCCAACACTAACTGTGCCCTTAATTCCATCCTTTACGTCTGTACTCCAATTTGTTCCTTTAATTGTTTTTCAATTTTCTTTTGAATCATGAGTTGCCGATTCTACTTTGGCTTTTTTTCCCAAGCCAAAAATTGACTAGAGCCTTCTCTATCCAAATCCATGTAAACAAATAGAAAAATCTTTAAACTGCTATTAATCCTGCTTCACTCTCTTGCCTGTTTTTCTCTCTTCCATCCTTCAAGGTTCAAAATCTTGAAACAGTTGTCTGTGTTTGATGTTTCTCACTTCCGTGCTTAAATCATGTAATATTGTACCCTGAAGGCCTTTCTGTATTCCAAGATCTCAGTTTTCTATCCTAATTTTTTAAACCATGACCAAACTGGGGATATAACAGCAGCCAATCATCTCCTTTCTCCAATCTTCATACATTACGATGAAGATGTAGGTGTGGTCTAAAGCCATGGCAAGGTTAAAAATTGAACCATGATGCTTTAGAACCAACTGGAAGAATCCCAATAACTCTCTATTGGCTCACTCTGCTTTAGCCACAAGCAGTCTTTGTGCTAGTTCTGAAACACTCCATGCTCTAGCCTCAGTGCTTTTGAACGTGCTACCCTAGAACGCCTTTTCCTCCAAATAGTCATGTAGTTCACTTTCTCACTTCTCTTTGCTCTCTGAGGCACACATCAGAGAGGATTTTTCAACCACCCTGTCTAAACTAGCACCTCCATCACTTCCCATTGCTTCACCTGCTATTTTTCCTTCATTGACAGTTTTACTACCTAATATTTCACATATTTTTTAAATATTTTCTTAAATTTATTAGGGTGACACTGGTCAATAAAATTATATAGGCTTCAGGAGTACAATTCTGTAATGCATCATCTATTATACTATATTGTATGTTTACCACCCAAAGTCAACTCTCCTTCCAGCACCATTTATCCCCCTTTAACCTCTCTTACCTCTCCCCACCCCCCTTTCCCTCTTGTAATCACCATACTGTCATCTGTGTTTGTGAATTTTTTCCTTCTTTTGTTTGCTTAATCCCGTCACCTCTTTCACCCAGCCCCCCAACCCCTACCCGCTGTAATAACCATCAGTCTACTGTCTGTATCTATAAGTCTGTTTTGTTATCTGACTTCCACACTGAATTGTAACTCTGTGAAAGAATGAGCATTGTCTCCTCTGCAGCTGTGCCCCTAGCCTTTGAAGCAAAACCTGGCACATAACAGGGTCTAATAATGCTAAATTAATGCATTTGTGGTTGAGAGATCTTGATAGATTCAATGGCTCTAGTGCCCAAAGAGTTGATAGCAAACCTGGCAAATAAATGCTATGAAAAATACCTTGCCCTCCCTGATGGCCATTAGGACCCTATACTGAATGAGGACTGAAGTAAAAAATTAAGGAAAACAACAGTACTAAAGAAGAATCTTCCTTTCCACTTCAAGTAAATCTTATAAAGGACTCATAATTCCTACTTAATCTGAGAGCCATGCTTAAAGTGGAGTTTTTTGGTTTGGTTCCCAAAACAAAAAAAAAAAAAAAAAAGGGAACAAACACAATCAATAAAAAGTGGGCTTGCAAAGCATATGTAGTATCAGGATAAATTTCTTCCCAGCCATCATTCCTGCCCTTTCTGCCCATCTAACAACATTATCCTTCCAATCAGGAGCCACCATTATTGAAAAGATGAGTAAAAGGAATATTGATTTTGTTGATCATGGGGAAGGTGTTTCAAGACTCAGATATAATACAAAAGGCAGTTCAAGTGTCAGAATGGAGAGGTTCTGCTTAGTTTCACTGGAAGGAAGAGAATTGGCAAGGATGGAGTGGAGATGAGATTTGGAGTGGGGTGGAGGGAAATTCAAGGGGTATCTAAGAACCAATATTATGAGAAGGTAAATGAAGAAGGCTCCTACTTATGGATGCTGTTTTCCACCTTCAGCTCCATATATGATAAAGACTCTCCAGAAGCAACCCCCTCCATGCCCTCATGCCAACCTGCTCCTTCATTGCCTACCGGCATCACATATGAACAACTGATGCATGTGGCTCATTTTCTTTAAGCTTTCATAAAGTGTTGCTTGGTGAGCCCACCCCACTGTGTTCATATTCTGTTTACCTATGATACTCTTATATGATATGGAGTCAAAGAGCATTTGAAAGTGGGATGAAAGAAAATGAAAGCTCGTCTTTACCTTGAATTACATATCAGGAGCCGAAATTAGATCTCACCTACTGGGAAGGGAGAGAGCCTGTGTCACCCAACAAAGCTCAGCCCCCTTGGCACATCCAAAGCCTCATGTCCCTGTGCCCCCCGGCTTTGACACCAGGAGTTCCATCGCTGTGCCCAGGATAAAAGCGCTGTCCCCAGCTTGCTCTCAGGCAAAGACAGCCAGCTTTTAATTAGGAGTAGGAGCTGTTGTTAGATTTGTAATTATTTTTTTGCTATGCTTGATGGCATGATGTGTGTTACATATTTAATTAAAGAGGATCTAATGAGTACTTCTAACAGGCCTGGGGTCAGAAGAACCACTGCAGAGATTCATGCAAATGAGCCAGGCTTTACGGCTCCCCTAGGGAGACAGCGATGTTGTCCAAAATGGGAGAGTCCGTGGGAGCCCATCAGTTTTCCAACAGGAAAATCCCGAGGGGTAGGGAGTGGCATTTGCAGGCTTTGTGTCTAAGCCCAGGAAAAAGTCTAAATATGTCGTGGGGGTAAGTCTGAAGTTAATGAAAAGTACAAATGAGCCGATGGAGCCAGCCAATAGCCTAGGCCAAAGAGCAACGCAGGAGGACCAAGAACTTTGGGAAACGCTTTAGACATAGGAGGTAAATCAGAAAAGAAAGAAGGAAGGAGAGATAAAGTGGAGTATGCTAAGACATCTGGGCTTTTATTTTATGGGAAATGGGTCATTCAGTGTTTTTATATGCACTTTCTTCACTATGCGTTATTCTTATATCTGTTAGAGCACTCATCTCGTGATTTATTTGCAGATATATCTGTCCCTATTCAATTCCAAACTGAGTCCTCGAGAGGGAGACCCTCCTATCTCTCTGCTCCCAGGGCTCCCAGCAAACTTCCTCTGTGAGACCCGGTAACTCACTCTTCTACAACTGCCCACTGAGTTTCTGTCTATTCTGCCTAAGACCTGATGGAGTGTGAGAAATTTTGGTTACGTTTTCTGTATTATTTTTGTCTTGTCAATGTTTATACGCCTAGTATCTAGTGCAGTGTCTGGGATGTAGCATGCCCTCAGAAAGTTGTTATCAAATGAATGAATGAATGAATGATCTAAAGGCAATCGGTCTGACTTAAGGCCAATCTCAGAGTACTTACTGCACCTAAAACAATCAAATTGGACCCTGAAAGCATTAAAGAATTTAGATTTTTACTAGAAGTCAGTTACTAAAGCAAACAGGGAATGCTGTTATATTGCATATGATGCTAGAAGACTTAAACTAAGATATAGGATAAGAAATGTAATGCTTTGTCCTTGATTGGATCTGAGTTTTGAAAAAAAGCTATTAAAATCATTTTTGAGATAATTGGAGGATAGTAGGTATTAGATGATACTGAGAAATTATTTTTGTTAGCATAATAGCATTGTATTACCTAGGAGATTATCTTTGTAATGACTCTTAGAAGTAGCTAAAAAGTCTCTGAAATTCACTCCATTGAGAGGAGAAGATCTACATCCCTTCCCTTGAAAATGGGCATGTCTATTCCTGCTCTGGCCAGCAAGCTTCAGTGGAAATGATGCTGCAAGACTCCCAAGGCTACATCAGAAAGACCTATGAGGTTCCACCTGCTTCACCTGGAATGGCCCTTCCTTTTCTGATACACTGTGTCTCAGAAGCCAAATGCCATGCTATGAGACACCCAAGCCACTTGGAGGGGTCACATGTGAGTGCTCCAGTTCATCAGCCCAACTAAAACCAGACTTTGAGTCATTTCTGGGTTTATCTGCACAGGCCGACAGATAATTCCAGCCCCAGCATTTGGACTGCTCCCAAATGAAATCCCAGGCCTTGTGGAGCAGGGCCAGCCACCCCTTTATGCATCTTGACCCCTGGAATCTCTGAGTGCAATAAAACAGTGCCTACATGGTGCTGCTAGCTTTGGCGTGAGTTTTTTATTTTTTTTAATCAAAAATAGTAGTTGCAGCAGTTTTCAATGTTTTTTTGGAGAGGCAATTTAAAGACCTGAGGGATGGGTGCCACGATAGCTTCAGCTTACATTTAAATGGTTTCCAAAAAATGTATACAAAGACAGCCTGATAGACTGAGCAAATTTAGCAAAATATTGGAAATTTTCAAATATTAGACAGTGAATGTGTTGTTATTTATTAAACTATTTTTCTACTTTTCTGTAAGCTTTAAAATTTTTATATTAAAATTTTGTTTTAAAAGTGCTTTGAAACATTTCTTTTTTTCCCCCAAAGTCTTGTTACTCAGGAAAACCTAAATTTCTCATCCACATACTCTTTGATCTCTCAAAAATCCCTTCATACCACCCTCTCTTTGAATGGTCCCACCTCCACCTCCTTCTTCCTCCAGAAGCTCGTATGTCTTGGTTGTGCCTTTCCCAGTGAATAGACCACCTCTCTTTCTGTCATTTTAAAAGGCAGAAGGGATTAGGGTTATAATAACTAACACTTTAATGTTTTCCTTCAAATTAATGACAAAAATTTTTAAAGACTTTTAAAAATTATGAAGATTAGTAAAACAGAAGACCTTCACTAAATTCAATATTTAAGAGCAAAAGATTTTTTGCCTTCAAAACTTAAGATTTCCACAGTGAGCTATGGATTAATATTTCCTATCAATAGAAAGCAAAACATTCCTCTAACTCATTGCAGGGTAAATCAAACCCCCCTGCCCCCTACAAAAGGAACATTTAAAAAAGCTTTGATTAAAAAAAAAAGCATCCTGAATCACAGCCCCAGGCTCTCTTTGCCATATAACTCACTCTGGATGTTCTGGTTTGAGCTCCTGGTCACCTCCCAACCAGCTGTGCCCCTCCCCCCTCAGGCCCCTGCTCCCCTGGGGAGCAGGACCCGGTGAACCTCCAAACCACAGTTCTGTTGTAGATGAAATCTCTTACATTATTAATATTTTTAAAAACTGCTCCTCCCACGTGGCCACATAAACCAAAACCTACCTTTCTCCCTGATAATACCACTCCCTACATACCCTTTTTGACAATAATACAAAATTTGAAAAATAATAACAGCACAAAAGCTGATTTTTATTAAGTATTTACTACATGGTGGGTTTATGCTATTGTTTTATTATTTCAGTTACTCTTTTAGTAACCTGATGAGGTACATACCACCATTATCACTATTTTAGAGACAAAGAGATGGAGCAACAAGGTGGTTGAGTAATTTACCCATGATCACCCAGCTAGGAAGACACAGAGCTAGGATAGATACCAAGTATGTGACCCAAAAGCCCTGCTTCTGACTATCAGGCATTATTGTCTCCTCTTCAGGCCCCCCAACAAGCTCCATTACTGCACCCGCCACCCCTGACACCCAGAATGGGAGAAGGGGTCCACTTACGCAAAATGCAGCATCCAAACCAGTGTCCACGCACCATCCCCAGACATCTGCCAATCTTGGAACCCCATGTCACATTGTCTTCATTAACCATACAGCTCTGGGACACTCATGTCTTTCTTGACTCAATGTATGAAAGCTGTTACACTTCTGTGATTGTTCCTTGACTCTATATGCCAACACTCAAGATACCAAGGATCTTGGAACTCTAGCATCTTCAGGGAGTAACTGATCTTCTTACCATTATATCCGCATATCTCCACCTCCCAGAATTTATTCTTCTCCCTCTAGTGTCTTGAACTTGTAACTGTTCCTTTCTGATTTCTCCCTCCTCAGCTTAAACGTACTTCCCGTTTGCCTTTACTTCTACTAACCTTGTTTTTGTTTTAGGCATGAGTCTCAGCAACCACACCATTCCTTGTTCCCCTGTAACTCATCACCTCCATTCTTAGCTCGCTCCTCTCCCCCCTCCCCTTAACGCTGCCAGTGCCGAGTCATTTTACCACCACCCTCAAATGCCTTGCTATCGTTGCCATGTTTCTCCTGGACAGCTCTCAACTTTAGGGAACTACTGTTGTTTTTTCTATGCACCCTTCCAGGCTGTGAAATGCAACTGGAGAATTTTACAGAAACATCTTTAATCTCCGTTAACCACAAGTCCTTTCAATTCAACACCGTTGACCTTCTCATCTCATCTGAAATCTCATCTCCTACCCATATCAACCCCTTATTTTATTTCTCCTGGAAGTTGCTTGAAAGCTATTTCCTTACCCATCTAATCCACCCTACACTCCAGCAGAAGACCCTGAGAATATTTGTGTAATCTGCTGGGCCCAGAATGCCTTCACCCTCTCATCCCAAACTCTTGGTTTTCTGCTTTAAGACCAAATACACCACCTAGATTCATCTCCCACCTCTTCCTCCTTTCGCAAAGATCTTGCTCTACCAAAACTCTCCCCATCTTCTGTCTTACGCCTTTAATCATTTTCTCTTCTCTGGCTCTTTTTGCTCTATTTCCAAACAGCTCTCTATCTCTCATCACCCACAAAATAAAATGTCCTTCTGCTCTCTTGTTATCCTATCTCTTGCTACCTTTAACCCACTCCCCTCTCCCCTCAACACAGTTGTGTGTCCCCTTCCACTCCCCACCTTTAGCAAAGACAACTGCATTTACATCCTTGCTGTCCCCCACTGACTATGTAAGGTGACTTTCCCTCACCAGTCTCCTACAGCAGTTCTCTCAAGCATAACAGTGATTTCTGAACCACTAAAGCCAAAGATTGTTTTTTAGCTCTTATTCCCTGACTTCTTTCTCTTAAGCATCTAATTATCATCTACATTATGAAATTCTAGCCTACATGGAAATCCTTGCTCTCTCCCTTGCTCTCACTCTCTCTCTCTCTTTTAATCATCTGGTCCCATAAGATCCCTTGCCTTTCCCCCTTTCCTAATCTCCTTCAAACTCACCTTTTTGTGAATTTACATGTAAATGTATACATTCAGCCCCTGACTTTTTTTCTCTAGATCTCTAGTCTGGCATTTCCAAATATCCCCAAATATCTCCCTGAATTGCACAGACATTTGACTCAGCATCTAAACCTGGAGCCCTAAAGGGAGTCTCTTACCAAAACTAGCCTACTCCCACTGGTGGCCCAGTCCAGTGGCTGTGCCTCAGCAACCTCTCCTGCTGAATTAGGTCCTTAGACACTGGCTTTTGTTTTGGCCTTGCTGAAGACACAGTTGGACTTTCTCCATGGCGGGACAGAAGGAGACAGGACATTGGAAACCCAGAGGGCAGCTTCTATTTCCACCAGAACAAATCACCATGCCACATCACAATCTCCTGTGCATGGGTCTTGGAACACTTTCCTCGCCATCCTGCAGAAAAGCCTGACTTTCACCCACAAGTCTCTCATCAGAATGTGCCTCTGCCCGAGAGCCTTCAAAAGCCCCTTACTGCCACTGACTCAAATCCCCACCTCTCTGAACTGCCAGTCAAGTTCTTCCACACTCCAATGCACAGTTTTTCAGCATTATCTCCTCTTATGTCTTGAGTTTATTCATTTATTTGATAGGCCAATATGTGAAGAGTTGAAGTTCTTTTTAAACAGGTACATTTATAACACAATGGTGCCTATCAACGTGCCTCTAAATACTCTCCAGGAGAGAGCAGTGGGAAAAGGCATGGGCTGTGTGGTCATAGGAAAGTACCTTAGAATCCTGGTTCTGCCAATTTGGAAGCTGTGTGCCATGGAGAAATTGTATACTTTCTCTAAGCTTCAATGTTCTCATCTCTAAAGTGGGTGTTATAAGAATCAAATGAGATAATATAAGCAAGTACCTAGCACATAAGCAACATTTTCGTGCTTCTTATTTTTATCATGATAAATTGCTTTATAATGATGGATCTTTGCTACTTCAACCTGGGCCCTACCCAAAGAATCCCAATGCCAAGCCTGATTTATAAACAAGCCATTCATTTACATAACAAAGCTGTCCCTCATTAGGCAGTTTATATCGCCCTTGTTTAGAAGAACCTGACCAAGTGATTTCTGTAATCTCGCACTTTCCTGGAGGCCATTTAATTTAAGTAAGTACAACGATCCCAAGTCAAGTAAAACTGGAAAGTGAGAACTTGGTTTTCTGAGCAGTCAAATGGAAGCCCAAGAACTTTCTTACTAATTGGAATTTCCCTTGTTTGTCTTCTCAGTTCTGACTCTCTGACCCGCCAGCCAGCAGACCAGGTTCTTTCAGAACTTAGAATAAGGTATCTGAGTTCTAGGTCTGACTCTACCAGGAGATCTCTGTGTGACCAGGATAAAGTACATTTTCTCAGCCTCAAAATTTAAAAAATGAGAATTCCCCCTACTCTCACCCAAAAGCCCAGGGAATGACACATACTAGGTACTCAATAAATAATTTGTTAAATGAATATGTGAATACATAGATGAATCGCTGCTCTGAAGGCCAAATGAGTTATTAGGAGCAGTCAGACTTTGAAAAATGAAACGATAATTTAAATTTATAAGTTATTAAATAGCAGATGATGAGTACACCAACTGCCTAGGGTCAAAGGCTGAAAGAGTTTCCCTATATTTCTTTAACTTCCCAAACCCCTCGGCCTCTCATAGAAGCCTTCCCTAAACACTTTACCAAAGCGATGTGCAAAAGGAAAAATGCAGCAGCCATCCTACCAAGTAGTTCTGTGTATTGCAAGCACTTATAGACCTAACTAAATATCAATAATTTCTCCAGGATGCCTGTTACCAGTTCCTTTTAGCTTCAGATGAGGCCAGAGCGCTAAGGGGGCTCCTGGGCGCAGCTTGAGTCGTTCCCTCCTTCAGTCAGTCTCCTGCTCTCCCGGTGACCCAGTCTGCAGGCAGCCCACAGAGGCGCCTCCCTTGCACGGGAGCCCAGAGCGCCCTCGGATTGGCTGGTGAATCTCACCCTCCAGCCTAGGAAGCAATAATTGAGGTAAACCTTGGCACCACAAACTCCGCAGCCATAAATTTCACTTACATCTAGTAAAACACAGGCATCCAATTAAAGCCATAATCCTATAAAGTTGCCAGCAATCAAGCTCCCAGTTTAAAATGAAGATGGACAGGTGCACTCGGTCAATACCATCAAGGTTACAGCCTGCAGTTCGGAGGCTGTTTCTACACGGAATCTTCTGCTGTTCTGGACGCTGTTTGTTTTCTGCCTGGCTGGAAACAACAAATGTTCTTGCTTACTCTTCGGTTATATTGTCCTGTGCACTGGGGCATGGCTGAACCCTAAGGTGGAGCAGATGTGGGACATGCAGGAGCAGAGTCCCTTCCTTAGTGCACCTCTGTTGTCTACCTGTAACCACATAGAAACTTCCTTTCTTTTTCTTTTTAAGATTTTATTTATTGTATTTTTAGAGAGGGGAAGGAAGGGAAAAAGAGAGGAAGAGAAACATTAATGTGTGGTTGCCTCTCACATGTCCCCCACTGGGGACCTGGCTCACAACCCAGGCATGTGCCCGGGCTGGGAATCTAACCAATGACCTTTTGGTTCACAGGCCAGTGCTCAATCCACTGAGCCACACCAGCCAGGGTGAAAGTTCATTTCTTTAATATGACCTTTCCTCCTTTCTTTCCTTTTGATTCAAACTGGCCTCATCCAGCATCCTGACTCACCTGCCTCCTTCACTCTTGCATGGCCACTCCCTTAAGCATTACACCCTCAGGACAATGAGGTCTGGTCCATATCAAATGATCATAGGAACCACTAGGCCTCAGTTGTGTTTCAGCCCCAGGCCCAGAAAAGCCTTAAAACCAGACGAAGCACCCCACAGCTGACATCAGGACCAGCTGTGCTGATAAACTACCCCCCACACTAGTGCTGGCCAGTCAGTAAAGACCACAACCCTAACTCCCTTGGTCACCATGATTAATGACTTTTCCTCGATATAACCCATGCCCTGGAAGCCATTGGAGAGCCTGGCATTTGAGCATTGGCTCACCTATCTCCAGGTATGGGCCACTTCCTAAAGGCAACCCTTACTTTCTTTGCTACAAGCTCCTGTTTGTGTCTTATTGGCCTCTGATGCACACAGACAAACCGACTCCTTTAGTCTGGTAACACACCCCACCCCACTCCCCCTGCCTGGATGGTTGCTTTCTGGCCAGATCACAGATTTAGGCTCTAGCACCTAGCAGGTGCCTGGGAAACACCAATGGCCTCTTAACCCTGGGGAGAGGACCTCTGCCTCAAGGGCCTCCTCTGACCTTTACCCTGATGTCCTTGGACCTCTGGCTCCCACCACTGGCTGCTGCCCACCAGGAACAATTTACACTATGTTGGGTTGCTATGCTTATCCAATTTAAAGGGGATTGAGTTTAAAGATTAACACATCTGAAAACTATGGAGTACAATAGTTACTCAGTGCACATTTCAGCAGGCAACAGCCCTCTGACACTGGAGGCAGGGGAGCTGAGCATAACTTCCAGCACCTTCCTTAAAATTCACTACTGTCTCCTTGCGTGTCTTCTTTCTCCCTTCCTTTTATCGTGGCCATGCCTGTCAATCCTTCCTTTCTTCTCCCTGACTGTCACTCTTTTGTCCTCCCTCCATCAATCCCTTCTTCTTTCCCTCCCACCTGCTGGGTGCCCACCTGTCTGCACACGCCTTTTCTTCCTTGACCTCCGCCCAGTCTATACTAATCTCACCTGACTGTTCGGTGACAGAGAAGTTAGAGTTTTGGCTTCACTGTACCCTAATTTTTCCAACAATAAAGTGCCTATACAAGTCTCCCAACAGATTCCCTTCATATGAATATTTCCCAAAGTTGCCTTTGCTTCTTTTACCAACTGAAATATTCAAAATGGGAAATTTAAATCATCGGTCATGGATTATTTAAAAGCTAAGAAACACATATAGGACTGACTGGTGATTTTGTTAGAATCAAAAGAGATTTTTGTGGCTAATGACTTTTTTTCTCTGCAAATTCCTGCTGGAGGTTCTAGTTGGGTCTTCTCTTAGTTTTTCTGATGTGGACTTTGTGCTGTTGGCTCAGATACTGTCTGGCATTTGCCGAGAATTGTTTTACTATCCCGGGGCAGGAGTCAGTACAACACATAGAAGCAATGTTTCTGGCAGCATGTTCGTCTGATCCCTGCAAGTAATGACATCAGGGAAATGAGAGGGCTTGGGAAGACACTAGAGCCTATTTCCCATGCAAGCACCTATGTTTTTCTCTTTTAAGGGATCACATAACTCTTGAAGTTGAGGGAAAGAAGTGGGCAGGTAACATACAGAATTTTCTAAGAAAACCCAACCCAACGTAGCAATATTCTTTTCCTTAAAAATCATACAACTCACATTCACACAAAACAATGTACATGTATTCATGATATTGCCGAACAGTGGGAATAACTCCATGACCTACTTACTGGCCAGACCCTCACACTGGGAGAGAACACGAGAAGTCTTCTTTTACACTTTCTACCACCCAGCAAGGTTGCATGAGGACCGGAAAATAAACCCCACCTGTTCTGAGTCAAGGCGGATCGACCTGGCCAAAAAAACAAAAGCTACAGAATAGGCCCCAGCCATCAGCGGCATCCAGATTAATACAAGTAACCACTAGACCTGGTGGTCTGGGCACTGGAGCTGGTGCTCCCACGCATGTACTTTTGTTTAATTTTCAAGGCAACCCCTGACTTGAATGTGACTGGTTTTCCTGTTTTGTAGGTGAAATGCCGACATCGGTAGGTAGAACTGAGACACAGCTTAGGGTTTCTGAGTCTGCAGTTGGATTCTGGCCCTTGTGCTGTCCGTGTTGGGTGTGGACTGACTGGACTGGACACCAAAGAGAACTAGTGTATCTGCCATTTGGCAGGGGGGCCAAGTAGACAGCATGGAGCAGAATCTGCCCCAGAAGAGCGGCTGAGGGGTTCTTTCCCTGTCCTGCCTCTCCAAATCTGGTAGCAGGGATAAACCCCACAAAAAGGGAGTGTGGATAATCTCCTTCAGACAGTGGATGGAAAATATATAGATATATATACTCTGTCATTAAAATAACCCCATTTTTCTAAGCTGCTAATAGGATTATTCAAAATATTTAAAGCCAAATCCCAAAGCCTGTTATTAGTTTGCCAAAGAAACTAAGTCCTTTTTTATTTTCTTTTATTGTAATCCCTCCATGAATGTTGATTCTGGGTCAGGCCAACACGTGGGCACTGGTTTCCCAGCCGTGCCGGTCACTGCACATGGGAGGAGCCTTGAGCAGGTTTCAGCCACACTGGGTGTCCCTGCTTTCCTGACATCGGTCCCTGCCTTTAGCCACCCTCTCTGCCACCCTTCTTTGCACCGCCTCCAGAACACAGAATGCATTAACAGTGAGCTTGAGCAAGGCTTCCGGAAGTAACCATGCATGCAGAGACAGACAGCCGTTTTCCCCTTCCGATTCCCACTTAGGCACTCAGCCTGGGCGGTAGGAACCTGTTGCCTGAAGGCTGTATTTTAAGTGCTCTGAAGTAATCTCAAGCTAGTATGTTTTCTCCGATCAGTTTGATTTTATGGAAGTGGAGGACTACAGCAGATTTCTGTTTCTTTGTTTCTCTGAGTTATCGCATCTCTCTCTCTCAGTTCCCCACCACCACCACACCTCATGAAAGTCCCGTGCATTGGCACATTCACAGGACATAGTGCCGAGTATTTAGCCATCTAGGGCCAAGGCTGAAAGTCAGCCTTGGCAAGGAGAACCACTTTCAGTCTGAAGGAGTGATCGTAGCTCCAATTAAACAACATGAACCATCTTTTTGGAAAAAGAATCTCCAAGCAGATAAAGACTGAAGAGTGAGACACATAGCAATATAATATCCAGAATGGTCCAACCTGGTAAACATAGGTTTACAAAATGCTTAAAGAAGTTGTTTATAAAATGCACAGCAGAACACCTCTCCAGATTGATGAAGGGCTCCTGCCTGCTTTTTCTGTCTCGTCTTCTACTCACTTCTTCTTCCTTCCCGTTCTCCATCCTCCCCGTCATCTATATGCCCTATGCCACAGCTATTTAGTATTAGCAAGACTAGATTTCAACAGCACCTTCTTTGTAAGAACCTTTCCTGCCCATTGACTGCACTGCCCACACCTACATCCTCACTCAGAGCTGCACAGCCATCCCCCGATATCAGAGTCCCCACAATGCCTTGAGTTTAGCTCTACTTGCTCTTCTCCTATTGTAATTAGTTCTTCATTTTCCAATTTCCAATGCCAAGAACCTAAGGGGAGGCCATTGAGCACACACTCAATGAACTTTAAAGCAATGAAAGAATTAGCGAGTGACCGAGTGACTCAGACTGGTCAGTCCTGTTTCCCCTCAGCCAGATTTAATGTTCACTTGTCATTCTTCCATGTGCTTCTACCCCAAATACAAACTGCTAAAAAATGGAGCTCCCTGATTGTTCTACCTGGTGCATGTCAGGTTTTGCCAATAAAGGTAGGAAAGCACAGTGTAATGATGTGACGGTATTTATTTTTAGAATAGCATCTCCTCCTATAACCTCAAGCCAGGCATATGTGCAAAGACTAGCATGATGTAGTTGCAGTCTACCTAGGCAAATGGTGAAGTCCTCCATGGATTGTATTTGGAAGGTTAGGCCATTGGGCCAAGACTTATAGGAGGAAGAGTTGATATTATGGTGAAAGAGACATTAGCACAACAGGGTCATTAAATTGACAATGGAAGAAAGCACTGCTCCACATTTCCCTAAAGCAATCAGGGTGCCCTAAAATAAGAGATTGGCAATAATAGTAAAAGAGACTGAGCACACCCTACCTCTCCCCAGGTATGCCGTCGCCCTGGGTCTGGATTTCAGGAGACTCTGAATCTGGGGATGGCTCAGAGTATGTCTGCTGCACTCAGACACTTACGTCCTTGGAGCTAAGGGACACAGGAGGAGCAGGAGAAGATGATAGAAGTGCTACACAGGAGCAGGAGGCAGTAAAAATCCTAAGAGGGGAAAAAAAAATTTTTAAATGGTCAATAAAAAAATTGTAGGCCAAAAAATATATGGGAAGGGGCTAGAAGGGAAGATGATTGTTGATGAAAATTATTTTTTTCTGCAACAAAAATTCGATCAGTGATGTCACCTTCTATGGGGAAGACAGTGACTCCCACACATAATCTCTCTCATCTCCTGAACATCAAATCTACAAATCTGTTTTCTCTTTACTTTTCTTCTTCTTCCCTCTGTTCCAATGAGCTTTCCAGCCACTCATGTACTCAAGTGGGGGAGAAAAGTTCTCCTTGATTCCTCCTGTTCTTTCATCACCCTCAACCGATACAGCAGCAAATTCACCCTCTCTCGTGAACGCGTTCACATGCTCCATCTCCACGGTCATGAGCCTTATCAGGCCAGCACACCCCTCTCCTACCTGGGCTAACACAACAGCTCCCCCACCAGCACCCACTCTCCACCCCAGGCCGCTAGTGTAGTCTCCACATAAAGGCTGCAGTGATCTTGTCAATTTCCAAGGTGTAGAATGTCCCAGTTCTGCTTAAAGTCCTAGAATTACTTTCTAGTCTACTTAGAATAAAGTCCAAACCTCTTGCCATGGTCTTTCAAGTCCTGCAGGATCTAGTCTTGCTCCTCTCTCCCAATTCTGGCCACATTTCTTCTTGTTCACTAGCAAAGGGGCACATTGGACTTCTTATGGGCCTTAGAAAACACCATGTTCTTTGATGTTTTTACTTTTAGTAGCCCCGTCCTGATGACTTGCTAAGGACCTCCAAACCCATTTCATGCATAACTGTAGGCTCTGCCCACAGAAATCAGCCAGAGAGCTCACACTGCAGTCTTAAAAAAAAAAAAAAAAAAACACCAAACTTTTGAGTAGTTCTGGGCAAGCTGAGGTAGGGGTGGGGCTGTTGCCAGGGATACACAAGGAGAGACTGGTGAGGGCCTTCATCCCTGTGCACCAGAACAGCATCACCATCCCCATGTGAGGCTGCCACCTCCCCCACAGTACTACCCTGGGGAGGTACATTAGCTCCACCCTGGTGACATCCCAAGTCCCTGCCCTACCCTTGAGCATGACGGTGGGCTCTGTCATCATTTGTTAGCCTGGACCATCATTGAAGGTTTTCTTGATAAACTCTCAAGGAATCCCCAGTAAGCTCAGGGGGTGTCAGAGACACACAGGGAGGGACTGAGTTGCATAACTTGAGGGCAAAGGCTGTCTTTCCATGTTCCCAATGAGCACCACTGTTTTTGTGCAGAATCCACCCCCTACAGGTCAAACCTCAATTAGTTCTAGCCTGATGAACTCTACTGGGTCCATCCTAATGATTCCCTAAGAACGCCCGCACCACCACAGAGGACGGCAGGTCCAAGTGGGTGGCAGCAGGCCTTGGAATACCTTGAGACCTCTGTTGAGTGTCCATAGACCCAGCACAGTTCTGAGTTTGAATCTCTATTGGCCTGCTGAACACCACTCCCCCTCACCTGGCAAGTCCCTGAGAACCTGCCTCATGCAACGTACATACAACCGGAGGCTCTTCAATGGCTGAGCCTAATGGGAAGCTGCCAGCTGGAGATGGATCTCGGGGTGCCTTGGGCCTTTTGCTGATTTGCCCCATGCCCAGTACTGGTGTCAGCCAGCCTCAGTTTCCAGCTTGGCCCCTCTCACACACACCCAAGGCCAGCACAGGCAGCTGCCAACCATGGATCTTTTTGTGGATTTTAACAGGTAGCCCAAGGCCAGTCACAGGCAGCATTTCATATTGACCTGCACCAAAAGGCCTACCAAGAGGGTCCAGAACCAACACACCTGAAAATTGGCCTCAGACCACAACAGAGCATGACCTGATTAGCTCCATAATCAGCACAACCAAAGGCAGGCCTAGGCAAGCACCAGACTTTACTAGTAGAAATTCTGCTTTGTGAAGTCAGCCCCCACACAGCAGCTCATAGACTGTGGTTGGGACTAATCCTCAAATCAGCTGGCTTGAGGGTCAACCCCACCCACAGAACAGCCATCAAGCCTCAGCTAAAACAGGAGGGCACTCACAACCCACACAAGAGACACGCCTGGAGCACCCAGCATGGTTGATGACACACACTGTGATACTGAGCCCCACAGGACACCTATTACACAGGGTCACCCTACCAAGACTGGGAGATTATCAGATCTACCAAATACCCAGAAACAAACACAGAGAGGAAGCCAAAACCAGGAGATAAAAAAGCATGCCCCAAGTGAATGAATAAGAGAAATCATTCAAAGAATTAACAATTACTCAAATTATTCCAAAAAATTCAAGAGGAGGAAAGTCATCCATGCTCATTTTATGAGGTCAGCATTATCTTAATTCCAAAACCAGGTAAACACATTACAAAAAAAAATTATAGGCCAATATCCCTGGTAAATGTAGATGCAAAAGTTCTCAACAAAATATTATTAGCAAACCAAAATCAGCGATACATTTAAAAGGTTGTACACTATGATCAAGTAGGATTTATTCCTGGGACGCAAAGTTGGTATAATATCCACAAAGCAATCAATGTGATATACCACATAAACAAAATGAAGGATAAAAAAGTCACATGGTCATCAATAGATACAGAAAAAGCATTTGACATAATGCAGCACCCAGTAAAGTGGAAACAAAGGGAACATACCTCAACATAGTAAAGGCCATACATGACAAACTCACAGCCAACATCATACACAATGGAAAAAACTAAAAGAGTTCCCCTAAAATCATAAACAGGACAGGGATATCCACTTTCACCACTTTTATTCAACATAGAACTGGAAGTTCTAGCCACAGCAATAAAACAAGAAGATAAAAATGCATCTAAATTGGGGGAAAAAAGTAAAACTGTCATTATTTGCAGATGACATGATACTGTATATAGAAAACCCTAAAGATTCCACCAAAATCTACTAGAATTGATAAATGAATTCAATAAAGTAGCAGGATACAAAACAAATGTTCAGGAACCAGTTGCACATTTATATGCAATATAAATATTGCATATAATATTATATGCCAATAATGAGCTATCAGGAACACAAACTTAGAAAACAATGCCATTTCAAATTCATGAAAAAGTAAAATACTTTGCCCTGGCTGGTGTAGCTCAGTGGACTGAGCACGGACTGGGAACCAAAGGGTCGCTGGTTCAATTCCCAGTCAGGGCACGTGCCTGGGTTGCAGGCCAGGTCCCCAGTGGGGGCCAAATGAGAGGCAACCACACACTGATGTTTCTCTCCCTCTCTTTTTCCCTCTCTTCCCCACTTTCTAAAAATAAATAAATAAAATCTTTAATTAAAAAAAAGAAAAGAAAAAATAAAATACTTAGAAATAAATTTAATCTAGAATGTAAAAGATCTGTACTCAGACAATTATAAGACACTAAAGAAAAACATTGGAGAAGATATGAATAAATGGAGGTATACAAATATCATACTCATGGGTAGAAAGAATAACATTAAAATGTCCATACTACCCAAAGCAATTTATAGTTTCAAAACAATTTCTATCAAAATACCAATGAAATTTTACACAGAACTGAAATAATTCAAAAATGTATATGGAACCACAAAAAGTCCCAGATAGCCACAGCAATTTTAAGAAAGAAGAACAAAGTTGGAGGTATCACACTACTTGGTATCAAACTGTACTATAAGGCCATAGTAATCAAAACAGATTGGTACTGGCATTAAAACAGAAACATATATCAATGGAACAGAATAGAGAGCCCAGAAAAAACTCACACCCATATAGTCAATTAATATTGGTCAAAGGAGGCAAGTACATACAATGGGGTAAAGAGAGTCTCTTCAATAAATGGTGTTGGGAAAATTAAACAGACACATGCAAAAAAAATGAAAGTACACAACTTTCTTACACCACATACAAAAATAAACTCAAAATGAATTAAAGACTTAAATGTAAGATTCCAAACCATGAAACTCCTAGAAGAAAATATAGGCAGCAAACTCTCTGATATCCCTCTTAGCAGTACTTTTTCTGATACATCTCCTAAAACAAGGGAAACAAAAGAAAAAAACCGGGACTACATCAAACTAAAAAGGTTTTGCACAGCAACAGAAACCATCAATAAAACAAAAAGACATCCCACTGAATGGAAGAAGATATTCACCAATGATACATCCAAAAAGGGTTTAATACCCAAAATTTATAAAGAACTCACACAACTCAACACCAGAAAAACAAACAATCCAGTCAAAAAATGGGCACTAGAAGTAGCTAAGAAATAGCTACTTCTCCAAAAAAGACATAGAGATGCCCAATAGACTTATGAAAAGATGCTCAACATCTGTAATCATCAGTGTAATGCAAAATAAAACCACAATGAGATATCACCTCACACCTGTCAGAATGGCCATCATTAATAAATTAACAAACAACCAGTGCTGGTGGGGATACAAAAAAAAGGGGGACCCTTGTGCACTGTTGGTGGGAATGCAGACTGGTGTAACCACTGTGGAAGACAGTATGGAGGTTCCTCAAAAAATTAAAACTGAAACTGCCATATGACCCAGTGACTCCGCTTCTGGGTATATTCCAAGAAACCCAAAACACTAATACAAAAGAATATACACACTCTTATGTTCATTACGGCATTATTAACAATAGCCAAGCTATGGAAGCAACCTAAGTGCCCATCAATAACTGAGCAGATAAAAAAAATGGTGGCAGTATACACAGTGGAATATTACTCTGCCGTAAAAAAAAAGAATGAAATCTTACCATTTGCATCAGTATGGAAGGACCTAGAGGGTACTATGCTAAGTGAAGTAAGTTAGAGAAAGGCAAATACCATATGATTTCACTGATATTTGAAATCTAATGGACAAAATGAACAAGCAAAATTGAAACAGACTTTGATGGATGCAGAGAACAGACTTACGGTTGCCACATGGGAGGGGGGTTGGGAGACTGGACTGGGTGAAAAGTTAGGGTTAGGGTTAAGGTTAAGAAATGCAACTTGGCGGTTCCGTAACAGTCACAAGGAGGTAAAAGTATAGCAGAGGAAATATAGTCAATAATATTGCGGTAACTGTGTATGGGGCCAGGCTGGTACTGGGAATAGCAGGGATAACACCGTGTAAAACATAGAATTGCATAACCACTATGCTGTGTGCCTGAAACTAATACAAAATAATATTGAAAATATAAAATTCCTAAGCAGTTAACTTCGAGATAAGTAGCTGGAAAGTTATCCTGGGTGTACCTGACAATCAGCAGGAAGGGCTTAACCCTTTCCCTGGGGAGAGAAGCAGCCCCTGACTGTTGTTACAGCCCTGAGGAAGGAAACTGCCAAGTTCTGGAGAGGGCCACGGAGCAGGAGGGGCCTGTCAGGAACTGGGAGCTTCAGACCTATACCTGCAAGGAACTACATTTTTCTGACAGCCAGTGAACTTGGAAGAGAACCCTAAACCTCAGTTGAAATCACAGTGCGGACCAGCGCTTTGATTTCAGCCTCGTGAGATCCCGAGCAGAGGACCTCTGTCACCCAAGCCAGACTCCTGATCCACGGAAGCTGGAGAATAGGAAGTGAGAGTTATTTTAGGATACTCTATTTATCATAATTTGTTTTACAGCAACAGGAAACTAATATGAGGGGTATTTTTCAAGACAACTGTTTCAATGTTCTTCAAAAATCATTATCATAAAAAACAACAGATATATGGGAAAGGGGAGGATTCTGATTAAGAGTGACTAGAGAGCAAATGAGTTATAACAAAGAACAGCGTTAGCGGAACTCCACTGGGCTGGCAGTGATTTATGTAAGTTTATTCACACTAAGTTTTAGAAACTCGATTTTCTTTTCTTTCTTCTTAGATGTCCTTTTTCATACCGAGATCTCTGTTCTGTGTCTTGGGCAGAGGTTACAGCTCTGACCTTCACCGTGTCTCGCTGTGGATAGTGACAGTCACTTGAAAATAATTGCACCGTCCCTTTGCTGTAGAGAAGTGACCTCTGTCTCCAAAGGCTGCTGGAAGGCCAGGGTTTAATGCAGGGGTGGGGCGTTAAGAGTAAACATTTATGGCCTCACCCACCCTCCTCTCCCACAGCTCTGAAGATTTAGGGGGATGAGAGTATAAGCCACTGTGACAGATTTACAGAGACAGCACAACATAACTGGGCAAAGAAAATATTACTGCGACCCGGAATGTGTGCTCTGGAGGCCCTAGAAGTTTGACTGCACTACCTGGTTTGTCACGTCCCCACGTATAGGACCCTATCTTTGTCAGGGAGCAAAAATTACATGAAGTCCTTACTTCACATCATCGACAGGTTCTTGGAAACTGCGGCTTTCAGCAAAATGACCGACCTACCCAAAGGCCCGTTTTTCCATAGGCTACTTGACATAAATAAGAGTTACGTTCCTATGACCTATTGCTGGTCATAAAAATATCACCACATGTCTGAGGATCCAAAACACTTCTAATATTAAACATTGAAGTAAATGTGAGCTATACACACATTTAAGGAAGAACAATAAGATGTAAGAATTATTTTCAAACATGCTCACCCCAGTTCAGGGTTGAGGACATTCAGAGCCTCTCTCAGCAGCTCAGGGTGCAAGACGGGACGTACCGTGGATGGCTCGCACACACGCACACCCCTCTAGCCTAGGACGACACCATTCACCTAATGGGCACCTCTCTGGGAGGCAGGAGGAAACTGGAGCTTTTGAAGGAAACCCACAGACACAGAGAGAACATGCAAACTCCACTCAGACGGCGGTTTCAACCTGGAAGCACTTTTTTCTCATCCATGTTAAAACAAAATGATGTTGAGTGAAACAACATTACTCGAGGAGCCACTGCATTTAAAAGTGGAATTTACATTAAAACCTTTCTATTGACTGGATTGTGTCCCCATTCCCTCCCCCACATCCGTATACTGAAGTCCTAACCCTCAATGTAGTTGTATTTTAGGAGGTAATGAAGGTTAAATGAGGTCATAAGGCTGAGGTTCTAATCTGATAGGTTTGATGTTTTCATAAGACAGAGAGCAATCTCAGTCTCTCCACACATATGCACTAAGAAAAACCGTGTGAGCACACGGCAAGAAGGGGTCACTGCAGCCCAAGGAGAGAGCTCTGACCCAGTAGCCCCCTGATCTTGAACTTCTTAGCCCCCGCGGCTGAGAGAAAATTAATTTCTGTTGTTTCAGCCTCCCAATCTGTGGATTTAGTTATGGCATCCTGAGCTGATGAATATACACCTTGAGAGAGGGTTTTTGTATTTAAAAAAGGCTTTGGGGTAAGTCTAATGCATTATAAGCCACATGAAATTCTCTCTAATGGTGGAAGTTTTGTCTTTGTGACACTTTGGTATTAGGAGTCAATTTTAAGATGTCCAGAGAATTTGAGTTATCTTATGAATGGGGTGGTGCCTCTCACAGGAATGGCCCAATTGTATACGTGGGTGCACACCCACACACACAGAGACACATAACACAAGAGTAGCTGGATGGCAAACACATGAACGGAAACAGGAAAAGATTTGTGGGTAGAAATATATTTCATTTATTCATTCTACAAATATGTATGATCATCAACTCAGGGGATTTAAAAAGAATGGCATGTTTCCAGGCAACATGGAGCCTGCAAAGAAACATAACCGTGTCCTTAAAGACACCCCAGCCACACACACCCAAGACAACATAAATGCTGTCTATTAAATGCCTAGGATGGACCTGGCCCTGGGTTACGTGACTTCTCTTATATTAGCTCATTTATAGAACCAGTCAAGGTATATATAATTAATCCCATTTTATATGTGTTCTCTGGAGTCCCAGGGAGCTTAAATCACTTCCTCAAAGTCACATGAACAGAACCAAGATTTGTTTGCTCTTCAATATAGCATTCTGTATTCAACATGGACAAGCTGATGCCTGATTAGCCAACTTCCTGAAAGAGAGAAATAGAATACAGGGGTGGGCAGAAGGAGGATTACAGGTGCATGGTGACATTCTTTTGAGTGAATAAAGCTATTGTAATCAACGCAACCTGCATGTCTTTTGTCCCATACGAATAACTGCAGCCCTACTTCTGCCCACCCCCATATAAAATGTCAGAGAAATCCATGGTTTGTCGTGGAGAAAGTGGCATTCAATCAAATTATAATGATGAAGCAGAAGAGTGAGGGAGGACAATTTCGGCTGGTAGCAAGGGTTAGGCAAGGACACTGAGCTGGGGGTAAGCTAAGTGGGGACAGCAAGACAGCCAACCTGGCCACAGCAATAAGGACTCATGGAGCAGAGTAACCAGAGTCAAAGCAAAAAGGAAGTGGTGAGCAGGGGGCCTTTGGGGAATCTGGAAGCAAGTGGCCAGCCTCAGAGCTGGTTCTCGAAACCAGGTAATCGCTGGCAAGAGCCTAAAGCAGGGTGGGCGGGAAGAGCACTGGGCTAAGCCCTCGAACTGTGGTCAGGGTGGGAGGCTGGCCCTGTTACACCACCTCGTGGTGCCGGGAGAGGGGGTGCAGAGGGGTGTGTGCTGTTAGGACCGTGATAGTGGCAAGGGGACGATGTTTAGTAAGCAGTTACTTTGCCCCATGCCCTATGGGAAGTATCCTTAGCATGAACTCGTAACAACAGCCCTGAAGACAGACACTGTTGACACCTCCATCTGACAGATGAGAAACTGCTGCCACGAGGTTCAGTGACTTGTCAAAGTTCCATGGTTTGCCAGCAGCAGGAACGGGATCTCAACCCAGACGGTCGAGTGAAGACCTGGAGCCGAAAACATGGGGAGATTTCCCAGCTGCGAGATTCCCAGTACGGGAAGGCCTTTGGGGTCCCCTCTATGTATATGAAGAGGAACCCCTAAAAACTGGAATTTATCTATAAAAAACTGTGTATTTATTCTTACATGTTTAAACTTCGGTCACCTTCAAAGTACTCTCCATTTGAGGCAATGCACCTATCGAGATATTTTTTCCCACTGCTCACAACAGTTTTTGGACTTGTCTATTTGGATGCCTTTTAGTGCTTCTGCCGTTTTTGGTTTTACCTTTTCCACATCAGCAAAGTTTCTCTTTGAGGACTTTTTTCATCTGGGAAAACAAAACAACAGCAACAAAAAGAGTTGCTCAGGGCTGAGATCAGGAGAACAGGGAGGGTGGGCATAGGGTCCTGCCATTTTTGGTCAGAAACTGCTGAACACTCAGCCCTGTGGTGGGCAGGTGCGCCCATAGATCACCCATCATGCAATGGGCAAACGCGTTGAAAGAGTCTTCAAAAAAAATTAATTGAAGCCAAACACAGCCTCTTACAACACCATCTGGTGCACTGATACAGATGGGTTCCTAGAACACTCACTTAGATGGGGAAGCCTGTACTACAAGGGGCCCACTCTCCAGAAGATAATTCTGGGTTTTGTGGGAGGGTCTCCCCTCGCATTTATCGTTCTGCAGCCCACACCAGACAGGTTATGGTAAACATGCAAAAAATACTGAGACTCCTAATTGATGAAAAGGGCTTCGAAAATATCTCCACATTCCCTAAAATAAGGAACTCTGGATCCTCCTGCTGCCTCAGCACTTGATCTTTTAACCATTTTTTTTTCTTCAAATTGAACTCTGCTGCCTTCGGAATTGAGGATTACCTAAAGGCCAAGTGTGACATTCTTAATCCAGCCACTTCTGAGTTATCTGAGAACGGAAAACGGAAAACGTACAGGGGTAAACGCTTACAGCATTAACTCTGCAAGTGCTGGAGGGTCCTGCCGGGCTCAGATCTCTGGGACACCCTGCAGGGCTGGGCCGTCCTATGCAATTCGTTCAGGTCGTGGGCCCCTGGTCTACTTCATCATCTCTAAAAACTGCCTACAGATAAACTAGGTGTCCACTGAAACTGCGGGGGAGATATTTTTCCCCAAAAAGAGCTTAACTGGAGGAATTGGAGCCCTAGGAACAACACAAACTGTCAAGGAAAATCAAGAAGTGTTTATTTTGCAGGTGCCTGCCATGAGCCCTGTGAAGTATTGGGCCAGGAAGAAGAATTGTCTTATGGAAATACTCCAAAGCTATTGGAACGTTTCTATCCATTCAGTCATTATTGAGCATCTACAAGGCATCAGACCTGTGTTCTGTGCTGGCGGGTACATCAGGGACAAACCAAACAGACCTTGTCCCCTGCCCTCATTGAACTGATATTTTAGATTACTTATATAGCACTTAACCACAGCTTTTCAATGCTATTCTGAATAGCAACAGAAAACAGGCTGGCAGAAGAGGAATACACTCTTCACCTGAATTAACAATACGAGATCTGACACATTATTCCTTGCATGGTGGGGACAACGGCAGTGGACTAGCACACGCGTGCCGTACCACATGCATGGAGAATATATGCTTGTTTGGGATTAGCTGAACGAAAAGTTGGCAGGTTTTAGTGATTTAACAAAGAGAGAAAATACAGCACGAAACCCTCCCTGTTAAATGTCTTACCACGGGTTTGAAAAGACCCCTGTGCGAGAAAAGCAGAGAACAGTTCGAACAAGGCAGCCGGGTCCTGCGATTATGCAGGCCGTTTCCATCCCACTTAAGCTCAGGTTCTGCCTCTTGCAGGGGACAGACAGCTCTAGCAACTTGGCATTAATTACAGGGATGCAGATGGGAACAAACAGATGCTGCCATCTACGAATGAGTCTTATCTGCTCAATAAATTAGGTCTCACCAGGAATGTGTATATCCTGGATTATATCACTTTCCCACTGTATTTTTTTTATCATTTCAATGGAGTTTTATTTTATTTTTCAATAGAAGTTGACATTCAATATGATTTTGTATTAGTTTCGGGTGTACAGCGAAGTGGTTAGACAGTCACATGCTTTTCATAGTGTTCCCCTGAAATTTCAGGCACACTTGGCATACATAATATTATTACAAACCTATAAACTATATTCCCTTTACTGTACTTGTACATCCTCATCACTATTTTGCAACCACTGATTTGTACTTAATCGCTTCACATTTTCATTCAGTCTCTCAGTGAGATTTTGTGTGCTGGCCCTTTAAGAGGGCATGTGGATTTCTAGAAGACTCAGGATTCTAGGAGACTCTCATCTCTCCGTGGCTGATGGAATCCCTGCTGATTTTCACAGTCAGAAGTTATATGGGCTCCTCCTACTGGCTCTGGCGCTCCAGGCTGGGATCCTGGTGTGGAGTTGAGTCCCTCGCTCCTCAGCAGGGACCTTTGCAGCTGAGATAGCCCTCTGGATTCTCAGCCACGGCAGGTGGGAGCAGAGCCAGCTTGTTTTCTATGTCTCTGTCCTTCCTACCAGTCCTGATGTGGTTTCTTCTGTAAATCCTTGGTTGTAAAATTTCTGCTCAGCGAGTCTTCAGTTGGTTGCTCAGGTTGATTGTTTCATAAATTAGCTGTAATTTCAGTTTTGATTAGAGACTTCGATTATATCAGTAAAATTATTTCACCTGTGTCACATATTTAACATGTTCAAGGGCGTGACGATCCCATCATGCACAGACCCAGACCACACAAGGTAAGGCATGATGCAGAGCAGGCAGGACAGAAGGCAAAAACTGGGAGGGCCCTCCTGGAAATTAGCACATTTGCCATTCTGAATTTCCCAGATTTTGGGTTTTTTTTAATAGTTAAATTTACAGTAAACATTTTTGACATGAACACTGATAACATGGTTCAAATGACTTTTCTTGTCTCCAATATCTTCTACCCATGCACCTATCAGAGGCCCCAGGGGTCCCATTGCACTTCTCTTACAATATAGCAGGAGAAGTTTAGTCCATATTTGTCTATTGGCTCTAATCCCAACAGGATATTAGCTGATTTGAATGGGGACTTCTGCAAGGTGCCCCCATAAGGGCAAATATCAGGCACTGTTTGAGAGAGTAGATCTTGCAATAAGATCGCCGGAATTCAAATTCTGCCTGTAGAACTGACTAGCAAGTAACTCAGCTCTCTATTTCTCTCTATATATAATATAGATATTAACATCCCTACACTGAAAACCACTCCTAACAATTTTAGGGCCCAGAGCCACAGTACAAGTGGCCAGCTATATACCACATGTCAAATATTCAAAAGTAAAAATTAAGTTAACAAATCACTGAATAAAACATGATCTATCCATTTATAACGACCTGGAAGCACACAGTTTGAGTTTAGAATTTACGGACTCCCTGGGGTGCCTTGCTGAAAAGTGATGGTTTAGAAGAGAACCTGCCCCATGCTCTGCTTCTGGCTCACCCCCTCCCCTTCTGCTCCCACCCCCAGCTCCACCCCACATTGCAAGTCACACAGAAGTAAGTTTCCCATGGCCCAGCCCACATGAAAACACTCTGTGCGTCCATAAGCCACACAGAAGGCCACCCTTGGCTTGGAGACCCAGGGTCACATTATGGACACAGTCTGTGGCAAGGACAAACTCAGAGAAGAGGCCTGCTCAGAACATCCTGTTGGCTCGGGAATATTAGGTAAGGAAACTCTAAGGCTCCAGGTGCCTTGTAGGTATGTCTTCTTGTCTCCATGAAACAGCTTCTTACCCTGTGTGGGGGACACAGCTGAAGAAGGGGCAAAACAGGCCCACTAAAGCAAGGAATCCAGGCAGAGGCCTCTCTTGTCGAAGGACAAGGCTGGCCTATCTAATAAGATTGCAGTAAAAAAATAAACAAGAGCATATGTGTTGAGCACTTGGACCAGCGTCTAGTACAACCCAAGTTTTTCATACAGGTTAACTGGTACTATTTTTAGATCCCCTACTTTCAGAGGTGTTGAAATAGCTGAGCGCATTTCCAGTTTCACCAGAATCTGACCCTGAATTCCCCCCTTGTACTCCTGCATTTTCTAGCATCTTCTCAAACCTGTAGGCAAGCAGAGAGGGAAAGCTGCAGGCAGGTTGTATTCTCAAGTCAATTTCTGCAGTTAAGGATGACATGCTGTTCTCAGCCATGGGAGCCAAATTAACATTCTTCCATGTTCCCCTACCTCCAATAGAGCCTGCCTGATCAAACCACTGATCGCCGACTAGGACAAAATACACCTCACCGCGTTCGACATCGCAGATTCCACCTCCATTTGGCCGGCATTCATTCTCTGTCTCCTGAATCGCTCGTTCGGTTTGTGAGCTATCATTAATTACAGAGTAAATCAAGAATACATGCTAATCTGGAGGATCTCGTCTTTTAAATGCTTCTTTCTGCCTTCCCAGTCTGTGAAGAGCTGTGCTGGGGAGGCAAATGCATCCCCAGCTGGCAGACTTTGTCTTCCTTAGAATTTAGGTGTGATCTATATTCAAATGACAGTTTAATGAGCCTTTTCCTATTTCCAGAAACCTTATCACATCATTAAAGCGTAGAAATGAATAATACATCTAGCATTTGGATTAAGTTGAACTTGAGACCTGATGCCTCTTCAAAGAGGAAAAAAAATGGAGCAGAGGCAACAGTGAGGGATGTTGAGCTGAAGAGAAAGGGTTAAATGGGGGGGGCTGTTCAGGAGGACCCCTATTTTTATTCTGATGTACTGGCACAGAAAAGCGTCACCAACATTTTTAAAGTCTTAATGTGGCACTCCTATTTCTCTGGGCATGGACTGGAAGGGAATTTTGGAAAATGATCTGCTGCCAGTCACCATAGCTCAGGAGGAGGCGTTTATCTGCCATGACTCCGTTGTTAGGACGGTGCAAGCTTCTCATGTTAGAGTCCACACTGTTTCCAATCTGTTTCTCAGGGTCTGGGAACTCACAGCAATTAGGGGCCTTGGGCCCCCTATGGTCAGAATCCCTGTTCCGCTTCCTGGGAGCTGTGTGTCCTTGAATTGAGTAGTTCAATCGATTTAAGCCTCAGTGTTTTCATCTGCAACATTAAAATAATAAGTACACTTGCTTTCACAGGCTGCCGAGAGCATCCAATGAATAAGCCTAGATCCAGTTCTTAGCCCAGTGCTTGGTACAGAGCACAATACCTTTTAGCTATTATTTTTTTCATTCTTTGGTAGCTTTGCACATGCTACTTCCTCTGCTGGAAATGACCTTCTTTCTTTCTGACCTCACCCAACTCCCCAGCCTCCTCTTCCTTTTGAGGACCCCTACTCCTCTTGCAAAACCTAGTTCAAATGTTCTCCACCGTCATCCTCCCTGGCACCTCCGGTCAGCTCAGCCGCCTGGCCTCCCCATCCCCTTCATCCCTTGCCATTTTGTGAGCAAAATAACACTTTGCTGAGACATTTTGTTCACAGTGAGTTCTTCCATGTTGGTTGAATGAGTCTACATTCACTTTTCTCTCCTTCCCAATGTTGAGAAACACAGAGGTGAAGGCAGGTGGCCTCGGGGCTCTCTGTCCTGATGCTGACAGATGCACCTTTGGTGACAGCTCTTTATTGTCCTGGAGCAAAACCCTCTGATAGGTTCAGCCAAGACAGTACTCATTCTAATCAAAACACAGCCCATCCAGCATGTTGGCTTGAAAATGGCAAGTCCACTCCCAGTTCCACCACCCTGCACAGTGTCCTAGACAGGTAGGGACTCCGGAAGGCATTGATGGACCCCTTGCTCTTGCATACCACACTGCCAGGGTCCGCGGGCTCTGCTCATGGCTCTCCCATCCACCCTGCTCCTTGGTCCCTCTCACTGCATCCCTGCAACCCAGGATCTCTCTCAAGGTTTAATATCTTCCTCTAACTGGCTCTAATCCACCTTCCTGAAGAAGAAATCTAAAACTGTCATTCTCCTGCTTTAAAAAAAAACAAAAACAGCATTTTTCCCAACAAGAGAAGCCCAAATTTCTAAGCTGATACTTAAAACCCTCCAAATTCTGATCTTGCCTTTTTAAATGTTTTTATTTTTAACTTTATTTTTATGATTTACACTATTATAGTTGTCCCCATTTTTCCCTCTTTGCCCACCTCCACCCAGTCCTCACCTCCCCTTCCCTCTGGCCATTACCTCACTGTTGCCTGTGTCTATGGGTTATGCATATATGTTCTGTGGCTAATCCCATCTCCTGCTACCTTCCTGCGTGACTGTTATCTTGAAGTTAACCCTCTGTGCCACTGTAACCCTCCAGCCAGTGACCTTTTAAATGTGCAAAGCAGATCATGTCACTCCTCTGCTTCAACCCATGTTTGTCCAACCACACTGGAAAACCGGCAGTTCTACTGATCCTGACCGTATGTGTACCCCATGACCCAGTGGTGTCTCTCCTGGACGTGTACCCAACAAAAATCCATGCATAAGCTCACCTACAAAACATACAGAGATGGCCAGGTCAGCATTGTTTGTTAAAGCACAAAAGTGAAAACCACCTACCTACGCAGAATGGTATAATGAATAAATCATGAATAATGAATAATATGTATAATGAATAAATGTTCTGTGTACACAAGGCAATATTATATGGCAATGATAATAAGTTTTCCAGAGCTATAGGGAACAATATGAATGAATCCCACAAATATAATTTTGGGAAAAAGTCAAACACAATTAGTAAAAACTGTATGATTCCTTTGATGTGAGGTAGAAAAAACAGGTGAAGTTGTTAAAAGCCAGGCAAGTGTTGGCCCAGGAGGAGCTGTGACTGAAAGGGGACCATAGGGGGCTCACTTGTGCCTCTCGAAGAAGTATGTGCAAGCCCTTGCCCCGGTACTTGTGGATGTTAGCTAATCTGGAAGCAGGGGTTCTGGAGCTAGAATTTAGTTAAGGTCTCAAGATGAGATCACCCTGGATTAGGGTGGCCCTCGCCTCACTGGCTGGTGTCCTTAATGTGACGGAATGCAGGTCCAGCTGCATGGGCACTGGGGTGCAGGTAAAATTCTGTTTCTTGTTCTAGGGTCCATTTCTGAAAATTCGCTGAGCTATACTCCTTCCTCCATGTGCTCTGTTCAACATGCATGTTTAACTCCAAAAAAGGTAAAAACATGTATAATCACACTTTATTATGCCTTGAAAGAAGGCTTCTTATCACGATGCAGCAGTCAGAAGAAGACAGGTTGCTGTCTAACAATAAATGACTTCAAGTGACCCGTGACAACAAAGGGGTCAACCTCACCCATGCACCGTGTCTTTTGGGCATCCGCTGTAGCTCCACCTGACATCATGAACCAGATCAAATTTGAACCCCTATGTGGGGCTTTTCCAGAACTCTCCAGGCAGACAAGTGGTACAGCAGGAACAGTTTTCTCCAATCATGCTACTTTTATTTTGGCTACTTGCTTGCACGCTTGTTCCGGGCCCTGGGTGTGAACGCCGGTCTGCAGGAACGCCATTGTCACGGGGTACAGCTTAATGACCAGAAGAAGTACATTGTTTACATGCCACTGGATGCCAGGCAGACTTGGGTTTTAATTTCATCTCCAGTCCCCTCAGGTCACTGATTTCATCTCACCGAACCTCAGTTTCCTCACCTGTAAATCAGGGTAGTACTACTTCTGACCCCACAGTGTTATTGTCTGAATCAAAAATGAGAATACCTGCAAAGTCCTTCAAACAAGCTACGGCATCGCACGGCATTCAGTAAACATTACCTAATACTAAACATTAGTACAGACCTACCGCGGGTCAGGCTGTGGTCCAGGCTTCCGGGATGAGTGGTCAGCAAGACAAAGTCCTGGCCCTTTGTGGGCCAGGGGGCCATTGCTCCTCTCGTTAGCTGTCATTTGTATGCCCAGTGTCCAGCTAGCCCGACGCTTGCCACACAGTGGGCTCATGCTAGATACTGCTGAACAACCAGTGTCCTTCTCTAGCTCCAAAATACCAAGCTTACTACTAACTTCTTGCCCTCTAGGTTTTTCCTTAATATTTTTTTTCTTGATGTATTCTCATTTCTTCATGAGTAATTCCTTTTAAAATTTGTGCTCTTTGGGTGAGTGTGTGAGCCTAATCATGTTAGCATCGTATATGTAATAATCCTCGTTAACAGATGCCCTGTTTATGGGGAAATGTGAAGCCATGATGTGGGGAAATTATTCATCTCGTGTTTTTGTTGAAGAGGTAAAGCACGGTAAATGAAGTCTGGCCTCTTTGAAATTCTGCATTTAAAAAAATGTGATAGGAACGAGGGAGCACACTGGGTACAATGTGGCATTAATTTTTTAGTCATTCTGAATAAATTTCAACTGCATTACATGGAAATATGTAAGAGCCCTCCAGTGGCCGGATAATCCCTCTCAAATCCCAAGGGTTACTTGCTTCAGACGCATCTCCCGTGGAATAAAATGCCTGCTTCCTCTTCTGTAGGGAAAGTGAGAGGGCAAGACCTATTAAAGTCCCATTTTAGAAAGGACTCTTGTCTGATTCCAAACACTCAGACAAGTTTGAAGCAAATTGTTTTCTTTCTTAAAACAGAGATAATACCTTCCATCTGGTAGCTAATCATTGCAGTCAAATAACAGTTTGTTTTTTTTTAATTGAACATCTACCGTAGGTCCAGCACTATGCTGAACTTTGCAGATGGAAATAACCTAAGAAGGGAGAGAAAAAGGTGAAGTAGAACTAACCTCTTTGGACAAGAGAATTATTGTTTATAGTGCTAAACTTGATCGTTCTTGTTAGAAACTGTTGGGCACTCTGTACAGGACAGGGGAAAGAAAGTGCCTCATAAGAATAAACAAAAATTTATTAATACAATTTACTGATGGAAAGCACTTTGCTAGGTATTGGAGGGGCCTGAATCAAAACAGACACGGTTCCCTTACTTTCTTGGTCCTTGCTGCCTTGTAGCATGTTGGGGGAGAATAACAATGAGCAAGCAATTGTAAAGAGATGTGACAAGTGCTAGGATATAGTACAGGAGCTATATGAGGGCACACGAAGGAAGCATCCAGCCAAAACTGAGGAGGGAGTGGTAGTCAGGGAAGGCTTCCCAGAGGAAGTGACATTCAGGTCAGTGCCTGAAATGAAGCGGTCTTTGTTAGCCAAGTCATGAAGTTAGAGTGTTTTACAAAGAGAGACGGAGGAAGGGAAGAGCTGATGGTGGTTGGGGTGGGAGTACTTCCGTGTGGCTGGGGCAGGGTGAAGGAGCTCCGAGGGAGAAGAGTTGGGAGTCCTGTCACATGAGTGGCAGCTACAGCGATATCTTACTGCCCATCAGATCCCAGTCTAGGCTCCAAATAAGCACATCTGTCCCCTCTCTCCTGCCCAATCACCGTTTGGTTTCACCAGTACTTATTTTCGGTTCCAATTCACAAACTAATACACATTTTTATTCTTGACCCTGGCTTATCTTCCAAATCTACCCCATCCTTAAATCAACTTCTTGGCCTCAACCTGTCACTAATTTCTAATCTTCACCTTCACCTCTTATCAGGAAAAGTCAGTCCTTTCATGTCCATTTTTCAGTCACTTTCCAAGGCTACCCCTCCCACCCCTTCCTGCTTGACCCTCAGTCCTCACCCTCATTTAGCTCCTCTGCTGAGCACAGCCAGGCCTGGGTCAGGAAGGAAGATTCTGAAACACCTGAAAGGACAGCAGTATCACCACCTCAGGCAGGCAAAGGGGATCACAGGGCCATCTTCATTCTCATGTGCAAGAGTCACCAAATCACGAGGGAGGAACGGAGTGGTCCAACCCCCAAGTCAGGACAAAGGAAAATCAGGGCTGGCTGGGATATGTAATTTGTCAGCGAACCTGCCCTGAACCTTGGACTTCGCTGTGAAACGATGTTCCTTTCTACGTGCACAGGCCCCTCAAAATGAATTCATCCACACGGACAGCAAGTGCGGGCAATACCCGCTCTGGGTCTGAGCTGGTTGCACGGGGAGCCTTTCCCAGTCCCCCAGCAGCCCACAGCCCAGTGGCAATTAAACCTCCCCCTGCTTCCCTGCCATCCCGAAAACGACCCCTGGCCTTCAATATGGGGGAGAAAATGATCTCTAAGGGAAGTAAACACACTTTCTTTTTTCATCACAAAACACTTTGCAGGGGTGATAAGAAAGGTTAGACCTGGGAGCCACGTTAGCCTGAAAGGTCAGGATGACAGGCCCACTGTTCATACTTGTGCAGAAAGTAATTTTGGCCCCAGGGCTCTTTGCTCAGTAAAAGGCAAACCCAGCAATTCCCCTCAGCCAGCACCACACTTTACCTGCTGCCAGGTGAAGGCCGGCGCTTGCCGCGGCCCCAACAAGGCAGACTCCAGGAGAAGACGCGTGTGCATTTTGAAACTCAGGAGGCTTTTTTAAACCGTAAACACCATCCTAAGAAGGTGTGCATCCTGACATGGCCATGGCCTAGAGTTAAAGGCAAATCAAGCCGTTGTTCACCTTCCTGCATTTGCAGCTCTGATCTCTTTCACACAAATTCCCACACGAGAGCCGCTTCCATCTTTGGTAACGATATTGAGAGAGGTGGGGGTTTCTGGGTTCCAATTCAAACAATTCTAGGCTTTTGCTGCCTTATCTGCGGAGCCTGAAAAACAAATGCAGTGTTAATTCTGCGTTAAATCCTTCTAGTGTGCCTGTCTTCTCCAGAAAATTTAACTTGAGATCTCTCTTTTAACAAATTTTTAAGTGTAATATCCGTATTTTTAACTACAGGCGAAATGTCGGACAGCAGATCTCTGAACTTACCTTACCTAACTGAATCGTTACACCCGTGGAGCAACAAGCCCCCCAACGTCTCTGCCCCCCACCCTGACAACCAGCATTCTCCTGTTCCTCAAACTCAGAGGAGTTCCTACGACTCAACAGCAGAAAACTAAATAACTCAATTTAAAGATAGGCAAAGGAATTGAATAGTATTTCTCCACAGACAACATAAAAATAGCCAATAGATATATGAAGAGATGCTCAACATCACTAGTCATCAGTGGGGTGCAAACCACCCCCTAATTGTCTGAGTCAGCATGAGGCCAAATGAGGAGAGAGAGAAATGTAGTAGGATATCTCCGGGTGTGATGATGATGCCAACATAGACCGTGTGTGCACACATGTGAGTGTGTGTGCGCATGTGAGAGTGTGTCAGGACAGGGAGAGAGGGGGTCAGTGGAATGGGGGGTGGGCAATGGCTTCCCAGAGACTGTGCTATGTGTGGGCCGAGGCTGAGACTGCTTTTCAGGCTGTGAGTCAGGAAGGAGATGGAACCCTGCCTCTGACACCTACTAGCTATGCAACCCCAGCCAGAGCAGTGTTCTCTCAGCTTCACCTACAAAAGGGGAATGAGAACACTGCCATCCCCTACATTTCTTGTGTGGACTCACAAATAATAGTGGCAAGGGAGTCGGAACACTCTAATGGCAAGAGGGCCCAGAAAGGGCAATAACATAAAAGTTACACTCAGCTGGGTGCAGCATGAAAGGAAACCCGGAACTGGGGCAAACTGGAAAGGGTATGCCCCATGCAAAGCGTTTTGAGTTTAATTGAAAACAAGCCGATCTATTTGTATCTGGTAGTCAAACATGGCCCACAGCCCACCAATTTTTATTCCAGAGAAAAGTGCTTGGCCCAGAAAATGAGGCTGTGGTTTGATCTGTGTTACTTCCTCTGGGGAAGCTCCAGCTCAGACATCCCAGATGCCTCCAAGCATCCCTGGCCCCGAACCAGAGCCTGCTCAGGAACCTGACTGATGTCTATGGCTGTGCAAGCTGGAGGCCCTCCCTCACTGAGGCTGACAGAGGACCGCTGATTTGTGGCTGGAAACGATCTCTATTTCCAGGGGCTTCCTGGGTGTCCTTCTGCTGTGGTGCCCCTCTGCCTCCCTCCTCCATCTCCCTCCTGCTGCACCCCAAATCCAGGGACTGCCAGGAAGGGGCAGGGACCTGAGCTCAGAATGGATGTGCCCAGGATGCACACCACAGTAGGCCCTGAGCCCTGTGTCTGCTCAGTCCCTTGGTGTGCCCTCTCACCTGTGTTGCTGCAGGTCAGAGCCTGACCACCCCATATAACCTGGCCTTCAGAAGAGAAACTTGCCCATCCTAGTTACTCAGAAGCTGAACTGTCTCATAACAGCAGACCTGTGGACCAGATCAGGGGCAAATTAGGTGGAATGCCACCCTTCTCTGGGAAAGACTTTTATCCTAGAAGTTAGAAACTGAAAATAGCCTGGGACCCATGCTGACCATCCCTGAGAGCCATGGACCCTGTCCCAACTCAGGTTTATCTTCCACTGTTAGGCCCAGAACAGAAAATAGAGAATAAAGGGAGATGCTTTACATGTTGACGTTAGTCACAGCATTATGCCTCATAGTTTTTGGAGAGACCCATGCATCCTGTGACCAATGTTCACCTGTTATCTCATCCAGAGGTTCTGAGAGCCAAGAGATGAGATTAGCTGGACTGGATGACTTGTGTAGTCTTGCTGGTTCTGCATGCCAGCACACAGACATCACCCGGGACATCTCCCAGGTTAGATTAGGAAAGAGGGTAGGCAAGTCTTTCTCTTCTAGAGATTTTCCCCAGATGACCAACAGAAACTCACTCCGTCCACCTCCGTCCCTTGAGTCAGATTTATCCCCATCAACCATCAGGAGGCTTCAGAGCTGTGATTCCTAACAGTGTGCGTCCTCCACTTCCCGGGGGAGGGGGGGAGGGAGGGAGTTGTACAAAGTGCGCATGCCTCGTACTTTCCGCAGAAATAAATTCTTATTCAGCAGTTGGGGGTGGATTTTTTAAAATGAATTTCTGTTGTTTAAGCCACTCACCTATTATATGTTTTAATTTCTATTTTTTTTAATTTCTATGTATTGATTTTAGAGAGAGGAAAGGGGAGAGGGAGAAACATCAGTCTGTTGTTCCACTTGTCCATGCATTCATTGGTTGACTCTCCTATGTGCCCCGACAGGGCTTCGAACTTCAAACTTGGCATATCAAGATGACGCTGTAACCAACCAAGCTACCTGGTCAGGGCAGGAATGGATTTTTAAAAATATTCTCTGGTGACTGGAATGAAAGCTCCAGGCTAAGAACCACTGCTTTACAAAGTAGAGATGAAGCGAGGATGAGGCCTGGCGGGCCTTCACTTTCTGAGCTCCTGGAGACAGGGACCATGTCTTCTAAATACACTGTAGTCATTAGAACCTGACCAAGACACTTCAAAGGAACACTCTTTCAACAGTAATAGTCTAAGCAAGGAACAACCCAGACAACCAAGGACACCCATTGAGTTGTTTCCTGCGGAAACCATGAGCCCAGAGAGAGGGGACGCTGGAGCACTAAGTAGTGATACCTGAGCTCCAGGCTTGTCCCTCTCACCTACTCAGTGGACCTTGAACTAGGCAGACAATTGAACCCTTTTCTAGTCTTAAGTTTCTTCACCAGTAATAAGATGGGGTTGGAATAAATCATCAATAAGTTCTCTACCAACACCAAAATTATGTGATTAAACAATTACGTAATGGACCTTTAATGAGGTCAATATTTTTTCCTTTGGCCTATTAATCCTTTCTTTCCTGGTCTCATAGTTAAACCCAAAGCAATCAGAATCAAATATCATAAGACTGAAAGGATAAGAAGCAATATGAATTTTAACTCTGTCATCCAATTCCTATTTGACCTTGCTCAGCCTCTGCTCTTTTCCATGCCCGTGTGTCAAGGGAGGCCATTAAGGAAAGAAATCGGTGCCAGCAGAGCACCCAAGTCCCCAGAATTAGGAGTGGGCCTGGTGGCTGCGGAGCCCATGCCCTGACGTGTTGCCAAGGCCAAGCTCAAACCCAGCGACTGCAGCTCCGGATAAAGAAAAACTGTTGCTGGAATGCCTGGACAGGTTCTTTCCCCTTGCAAAGATTTTGCAAACAAATAAGAGAGCAGGAAAAGGGGAGAAAATGGCTATATTTGAAGTAGAAGCATGAGTCTAAAGAGAATGTTTTCAAAGATTTCTATGACGCATCCGCAGCCCCTTAAAGTAATAGCAGACAGTTTAGATCCATTATTCAGTTTCCGTGGAAAATAAACATCGGGGTTGAGTAGAATAGTAATAGTGGGTTTAACAGTCAGTCCCATTCATCTTCTGTGCCCATGCATTCTGAAGACAGGAAGGCGTTTTCCTCATTATTGCTGGAACAGGAAGGAGGAGAGGGCAGGGAGTGCCTTGTGCCTTGCTTGTGTTCGCGGGGCCTGAGGTCAGAACGGATGTGCTGTTGGGAGACAGTAGCTGAGTGCCTAGTCCTCTTCAGGAAAGACCAAACCCTGCCCAGGCAGAAGGCTCCACAGGTTTTGGGGCACCTTGGCTGTGCTGTTGCAGCAGAGATGCTCAGAACCTAGTGCCTTCACCCCTGGGCTTCGGACCGCCTGCCCCATGGTGTCCCCCAACACCCAGGCGGGAGGCTGAAGGGGTCTAGAAATGCCTGTTCAGAAACTCAGCTCCATGGGCCCAAAGCCCAGCAAAAAGGCCTCCCTCTGAACGGGTTTATGTGAAATCAGTCCAGCTGCCTCCCGGGAAGCAAAGTAGAGAGATGGGAGGTTGATTTGTGTGTCTCATCCACTGGGAGACAGGCCTCAGCGCCTCACTGACCACACTTCCTCACTTAGGAAAAGAAATGACTTCACAGGCCCAGAATAGCAGCTGCGGTCATGGAACAAACACAGCAAGGTCCAGGCCATGAGAGGGAACTGAGAAACAAAGAGAAGTTCGAATGAAAATGACCCACCAGGTATCCAAGGTAGGGCCTTCTCGTGGGTGAGCTGAAGTTCTGGGCTGGAACCCTGGCAATAGCTCCGTCCTAAGGAGTCAACAGAGCCATTAGATTGAATTTCTCTAGTATTCTGCCTTGTTGTTTTGTAAAAGCTTGTTGAGTATGTCAGTTTCAGTACAAGGGGGAGTTGGTTGAGATTCCTCTCCTATCACAGGCACAGGGCCTTGAGAATGCTAAATTCCATTCCTTCCTCTAGGTCCAAAGGGCTCTGCCTCCCTCAGTCCACAGACGTCGGGAGAGGGAACCACAGCATCCCCGCTTCAATCTCGTGCATCTCACCTTGCAGACTAAATCCCATCTAGTAATTACTGCCTGTGATTCTGCGTGGTAATACGTGGTTATCAGCAAGCACTTGTTGGAGAGGTGAGCAGAGCAGGGCTGCCCACTGTAGCCTCAGAGAAGAGGCTTCATTATATTTTTGCTGAGTTACTTCACCCTGTGGCTGTTTATAGAGTTATCTCCTCACAGCAGGGCTGTCTGCTCCTCCAAGTCCTGATTGTGGACCATTTTCCCTTCCTCCCATGGAAACAGGGAAGAATTCACGAGACCAGACTCTCCCCTGGAAGAGATAAGTCTGAGGCCTTTTGCGTATTTTTGGAGGAAGGCCTTCAGTCTTGGGTTTCTCCTCCTGGACGCACAAGCCTGGGCAGCTGGAATCCTCATTTGTCGGAGCTGAACACCCCTAAGACAACTACCTACTCACTTTGTGGCTCAATTTCCTCTTCTATGAAATGGGATCAATAACACCTACCTCATAGGGCTTTTGCGAGGATTAAATGAAATAATAGAGAAAATAAATAGGTCTTGGGTCTCATTGAAGCTCATCAATTGGTAGACGTTTTTATCATTATTATTTCCTATTGCGGCTTTGTGATGAAATTTGAAAATAAGCGACATAATGCCTGAACAATACTCCACACATACATCAGGTGCCCTTCTCCCCCCGCTGGGCCCTTCTTCCGTCAGCAGTGCCCAGGCGCACCTGTGGAGGGGCACCTGAACCTCGGACCCTCGCACGACACTCCTGTCTTCGATGGCACTTCTCATATTGGACCCACAGGGCCATTATTCCCAGACCTATGGTTTTGAGTATTGAGGAGAGAACACTCCTCTCCCTCCTCAGCCCCGGTCTCTGCTCAGCTTTCACCAGACAGACCCTCCAAGGAGAGGAGTTGGTTGGTCAGAACCCAGCTTGGACCAAGCCCCATTTACCAGCCTGTGGGATTCCCACGCTGACAGAGACAAGTTCGCCGTGTTTCTGCATTTAACTTCCACACCAGCTGTGAGGAAGACATTATTATGCCCCTTCCCTGTGATTATTATTTTATTTTTCTTTTTAAAAATGTTTTAATTTTTTTGGTTGTTGGCACAATTACAGATGTCCCTCTTCCCCCTAGTTCCTGCCCTGCCCCCCACCCCGGCCCTCACCACACTGTCTGCGTCCATGAGCTGTGCTTATCCACATATGTGTTCTCTGGCTAATCTCTTCCAGCCCCCCTACCCCTTGCCCTCTGAGAACTGTCAGTCTGTTTCCCGTGTCCATGACTCTGGTTTTATTTTGTTTGTCAGTCTGTTTTGTTCATTAGATTCCGCATATGACTGAGACTATATGGTATTTGTCTTTCTCTGACTGGCCTATTTTGTGTAGCATCATACTCTCCAGGTCCACCCATGCTGTCGCAAAGGGTAAGAACTCCTTCTTTTTTACAGCCTCATAGTACTCTACTGTGTAAATGTACCACAGCTTTTTATCCACTTACCTACTGATGGGCACTTGGGCTCTTTCCAGACCGTGGCTTTTGTAAATGACGCTGCTGTGAACACAGCCGGGCACATATTCTTCCTGATTGGTGTTTCTGGATTCTGAGCATATCCTCCATGAATTGGAAAGCCTGGCTTGGCTTAGCAATCTGTCCCAGGGGACGGGAGGAAAGATCTGAGCCCTGGGCGCCTGAGGGGTCCCATGAGGTGACTTGCGCAGAACACCTCACGCGGTGCTGGCACATACAACCTCAGTGCTCCTGTCCACCCCTCAGAGTAAACTGTCACATGGAGAGGCCCTGCCGGCAACGTCACCTGCCTGTGCTCCCTCCTCGGCACCCTCACACGCCCTGCCTTGGCCATGGGGAGCTTCTCACCAGTGTCTGGTCGCTGTCCTTTCACCTCTGCACCTGCTCTGTCAGGGAATCCTCACCTCCCACCAGCAACCTTCCTGCACTCTCATTTTTAAAAATTCCTCTGTGAGAAGAAACTTGCCCTATTTCCCCAGAAGAGTCAGCCATTGTCTCCATGTGCTCCAGCAGTGCCTCCCTGTTTCATGCGATTGATTACACATGTTCCCTTTGATGCTCTCGGACTAGGTCAGAATCTCGCGCACCAGGGTCCGTGGCTTATTCATTTTTATACCCCTGGCAGCTAGCTGGAATGGCTGGTACATAGCAGACATTTACTAAATATTTGTTAAATGAATTGAGGTTATTAGTAAATAATGGATTCCCATTATTTACCGATCCCCTGCTGACTCCCTTGAGTGCAGGCAATGAAGGCTGAACTGCTAGAGTGATAGCGACGGAGAAGCTGAAGAGAAGAGGCGAGCAAAGTGAAGGTCCTACTTAGAGTTACCGACTCAGTGCCTGTCCCTCCACAAGCAGGGGGCAGGGCAATTCTTCCCAGCTCCCTGTAAGCTCTAGCCGCCTGCTCTGTAGCTAGTAAGAATGGGGCCACCTCGGCCAGCAACAGCCAGAGCAGTGTGGTGTACCCATCGGCTGAGCCACCTAACGCAGCAGCGCAGAGCCTGGCATGGAAAGGTGAACTCCAGGTCTGACACTGTGATGGAATATTATTGCAGGCACTTCCCAGAGGCCCTCTGGATGCAAGTCCAGCCCCATTTGTGTGCGGCTGCAGAAAGCGGTGTGAGTTCCCCAAGAGTGCACTGGCAGAAATGGACTGCATTTCCATTTTCTCCTTTTCTTCTCTGTATGTCTTTCATTACAGAGTAGGGCAGTCACCTGACTGGATGCTCACAATTGCCCAACAGCATGGCCAAAAGCCAGATCAAGTAAAGGGGGATTCTTCAAAGGCCAGAGGAAGGAAGTTAACACAGCCTTGGCCAAGTAGACAGCACCCCGGAACCAGTGGACTTGACAAGGCAGGGGCTGAGTCAGAAGAGAAGAGAGTGGTCCAAGACAGGGAGATGACGCCCCTCTGGATGTACCAGGGAGGGTTCACCGTCTCTGAATGAGCTTGGTCTTAGTAACCCTGTAACCCTAAGCAGCAGCATTGAGGGGGTAGCATTTTATAGTCATCGCGTAAGACAGGATTCTAGAGGTCTGTTAGTCTGAAATCCCTCGTTTTAAAGATGAGGAGACAAAGGCTCAGAGAAGCCATGTGATTTACACGTGGCCACACAGCCAGTTTGTAACAGAGCTGGGGAGAGAACCGGGGTCCCCCTCTCCATCTCAGTCACATGCTTCCTCTGAACAGCATTTCAAATTCTTAGAAAACAACTCACTCTGTCAAGTCAACGTATATCTTGCTCTGGGTTGAACTTGAAGCCTGCAAGGAGTTAAGCCCTAGCTCCAGGAGGCTGAGAGCTGCTGATGTAATTTGTTTTAGGGTCGTGCCTATGAATTTGTGTTTGTGCCTCAAAGCTGCTTTGAACATTAAAGTCAGGTAGTCCAAGGAAGTATGACAATCAGATATTCCTTCTTTTGTTCGTGCTTCATGCCCTCTCACCCCACCTCTGATGAGGTCCCTGGGGGATTCTTCACTGTGCTTTTTCATTCCTGGAGCCTCTGCAGTTTGACTTCCCATCAGCCCCTGCCCTGGCTGTCGGGGGGTTCACCCACCCACACATCCACCCACTCTGCCCAAACAGAAATAATTGTACCCAGTGGCCACAGTGCAGATTGCTTCTAAACAGCTGGGCTCAGGAAAAGCACCGGGGATGAGATGGGATCAGGTTATCTTCCCTGACACGCTGTTTCGGATTTGCATACACATGGGCTAGATGTTTTAATTAAGGCTGTCAGCTGGTCTGGTCATACCTCCTCGCCAACGGCTTTGCTTCGTAGGTGAACGGTCGAAGGCTGTTATTCAGAGGTTGAGTGCTCTGACTTCTAGAAAAGAAAAACAACACCTGAGTGTCTGAATCTTATTTGTTCACTCATGTTCAACAGCTATTTATCGAGGATCTATTAAGTGTCAGGCATGGAGCTGGAAGGTGGAAATTCTAAGAGAATGAGACATGGTGCCTGTTCATAAATAGAGCACAGATAACGGACAGTAAATGAACACTTTATAAAAATGTAATGGACGGTAAATGTGGACATATGATGATACAGAGGTGCACGGGGTGCTATGGAAGATGAAAGGAGGAGCATTTACTCAGCTTCAGGTATGTGGAGGGAGGGGTCCAGGAAGTCATTTCCATTGCTGAGAATAAGGGAGGGCTTCCTGGGGGAGGAGATGCTCAATACAAGTCCCAAAGGATCCAGGGGAGCTAATAAGGCACAAGGTGAGGTTGGTAATGTTTCTTGGCAGAGGGAACAGCATGGACAAAGAGGAGGAGCAAGCAGCATGGGAGGTGGCTGGATAAGCAATACAGGTGGCCTCATCTTCAGGATGGGATTGGCAGCTGAAAATAGTGTCTGGGAGTGTGTGAGGGCGGAAAAGGGAGGGAACCCAGAGTTGACATTAGTTTAGCATTGCAATCTGTTGCTTTCACATGCATTGTCCCATAGGCACCACAGAGCATCCTGGTAAGATTTATAGGGGAAATGGTGGTCTTTGCTAGGTCCACCAGTGGTCCCCTGATTGCCACCCAATGCAGAGATTCATGTTCCACCTTCATCCTGCTTTACAATGCAGCCTGCCTTGCCCACCAACCAAGCCCTCTCAACCTCTAGGGTTTTACTCATTCCTGGTCTTCCTCATAACCCTCTGGTTTTCTCTTACAATCTTCTCAATAGCTAATTCACTTCAGTGTGACCTACTCATGTTCCCTTTCCTGGGGATTTATTTTTGGCATCCATCCTCATCATTCTCATCACTACAGTTGCCCCCATGTCTTTATAACGACCAAATTCAAACCTCCAGTTCTTAGCTTTCTCCCAAGGTCTGGGCATAAACCCCCACCAGACCCCACAGACACCTGAGGACCTAACAGGAACCTCAGTAAACATGTGCTGGTAGGAACTCATGATCTCTCCATCAGACCTTCTCTTCCTGCTGGAGTGTTGTCTTCTTTGGCAAACTAGATCCTGTTCTTACTTCACCCAGTTTCTCAAGATGGAATCTGTAAGTTATCCCTGAGTCTATCTCACACCCCCCAACCCTCGCCAATCCATAAACCTCCTCTTCTGATTCCGAGCAATTTTGTAGCTCAGCTCTTCTCACTCTGCCAATCCACCTGCTGCCCCCATTGTGAGAACTTTCTGTATGGATGTGCTGCACTACGACCTGGACTCTCTCCCCCAGGTGATTATTTCCAATTTCACAGGAAACCCCTTCTCCTCCTCCTGAAGTAGTTTGCATTTGGTGTGTCCTCCTGATTAAAGTACTCCATCATCTCAAGTTACAATCCAAATTTTAACTAGACATGTGTTGCTTACTCTTTACTACCTGGGCCTTTCTTTGCTCTCCAGGCTCACTGTCTACATTTCCAACCATAGACACTGCCCTAGGGCAGTGCCATTTCAGAACTGATACATCGCCTGTACACAACCTGTTGTCTCTGCTGAAAATTGCCCCTTTGCCCCAGACTGTTGCAAGTGCCCCTGTGTGTACTCATTGCTGTTGTTCATGTACCCATGTCTATCGACCTTCCTCTGTAATCAGACTAAGTGTCTTAGGAAAAGGTTATATGTCTTCTTCATAGTGGTACACCCAAAGCCCAGCCCAATAATTAAAACACACAATTATGCATCCCAGTAAAATTGCATTGAATTCCCTGTCTGGTCAATTTGGCAGTCTTTAGGACTTGATTCAAATGTCATCTCTTCTATAAAGCCTTCCTTGAGTCCACCAGGCATTCATTGTAGGTTTTTCAGAGCTTTATTATTCTACTTTTTACCATGAATAATCATTACCTTTTTTTATCATCCACCACTGGATTAATTTTGTAAAGGGTAGAAACAACCACCCAACAATGTGGCGAGTTCAAGGTTAAGGCTCAAAAAATTACCTGGTGATTGAATGAGTCACCAGCTTACAGAGAGAAAAACTGAGGTTTGGAGAAGTTGAGCATCTTGTGAAAAGTCAAACACTGGTGTATCTGGGACTAAAACCTCTTGGCTCTGGGTTCACGGATTTTTCCTTTAAAGCTCAAACTAGTATCTCTGAGTCCACCATGTAGAGCCACTTCTGTGAAAAGTCTCCACAAGGCATCGCCTCCTTTCTTGGGTAGCAGAACCCCCCATGGGTGCCCAACTCACTGCAGGCAGCCAGTCATCTACAGTGAGTGACCCCAGGTACTGACAGCCTGCACAGCTATGTGGCAAGTTATCCTTTTTAAATTATCTTAGGAACAAGTGAACCCCCTAACAGACATGCTGAGCCACAACCCAAGCTTCTAATTTTGACCTGAACCTGTGCTGGACCCCAGCTCTGCCATTTACCAGTTTTGTGACCTTGAGTTTGTATTTTCTCAACCATCGGAATGAAGAGAACTACTCTTCAAGGTTGTGCACAAAACAGACAAGAGTATGAAACACACATATTTTACAAACCTTATTATGAAATCTCTGTAAATATACTGACATATCAGGAGCCCAACAAATGCTCATTCACCCTAAGTGGCATCGTTAAGCTATGCTTGCTCTGCACAACAATCTGTTCTCTGTTCAACAATTTCTCTGAATCTTCCTTCAGTCCTCTTTGTTGGCCTCTTAGACCTTGATAGCACATGGGAAGGAAAATTCAAATTCAAATAAAGAATCTTTAGAGCTTTCCTCAATACACCATAGATCCACCATGTTCCTGTTTTGTATCACTTTTACATTCCTTACTGTGGTTACTTATAGCAAAATATTTTGATATCCTCAGGAAAAAAAAAGATATGCAAGAGAAATTTCAAGAGTAATGAGAGGTAAAAGACAGAGATGTCCCTGAGCATTTAAGGCAAATGAGCCTGTGTGGGTTTTCAAAGAAAGGCTGGCGTACTCCTCCTATTGGAAATTCCGCTGAATGGTCCAAGCATTCTGAAAATGTGTTAGGTCTATTTCTGGGAATTCTCACACACCTGGTCAACCCCAGCTTTTATGTGCCTTATATAATACCCCTAAGCTTTCCAACCTCTGTGCCAAAGACCCTTGAAGGGTATGGGGTTATTGCAAGCGGTTTGATATTTGAGTGTATATTAGTTGTTGCCTCTCTCTCCTAAAAAATTAGTGCGTTGCAAATAGTCATCACTAATTTTATTTTCAAATTATTTTATATGTTATATATAAAATGTATATCTATATAAGATCATTACTAAATTTATAATAACTACTTGTTATTATTTGCTTCCCTGCAAAATAAGTATTACCAGGACTAACAATCACATAAAAGTTGATTGTGGTGAGGAGTGTGCACTGAGAAACATCTGCCATACCAGAAAAGTCAGCCCTAGGAAAGTCTAGGAATTACTCAGTGTTCAGAACTGAGGTTCTGAGAGGACCGGGAAGACTGCTTCCCAGAGCAACCCAGAAACATATGTATGCTGCTGAATGACCTTGAGAAAAGCCTTCCTGCTTCCGAAGATGAAGCTATTTGGGTCTCTCTGCCAACCTAATCTACCACACAGGCCTGGCACGAGATGCAGGGACAGCTAGCTAATCTCTACTCCTTGCATCTGGGGTTGCTCAGCAGCAGCTGCCAGCCGAGGGCCAACAGGAGGATGAGCAGGAAAGGCGGTGGCGGAGCCACCAGACAGAAGTGCGCGTCTCTCCCCGATCCCTCTTCATCAACCCCCACGACAGGGCATCAGCAGCAAGGAAGTCTGGCGAACACACGGCCGGGAGAACACAGAGGTAAAGAGCAAGGTGACTCACCTCATCAAGCCGACACAAATTAAATGCTGTCCGTGCAGGACAGTTCACCTCCCAGCTTGCTTTGGGAACAGGAAGCTGAGGTTGTCCGTGCCCAGACCCGATAAGAGGCTTCAAGCCAGTGCATCTGCCTGGGTGAGAACCGAGGGGAGTGAACGACACACAGCAGATGTGTGTCAGGTCGACAACTAATTACCAACAGTACACACTGGTCCCCAGGGTAGGTCACTGCCCGCCACTTCGAGTGACACAAGCGTGGGCCCTGGTAACCTGAATGAAGGCTCCTTTCTTCCCCACTGGGCAGCAATTTAATAGTAACTAGCCACTGGAAGAGGCACTGTGCTCCACGGTGCCTTTGTTTTCATGCTACAGAAAAAGTTCTATTAATACCTGCGTACTTTCGACAGGGGGCCAGGAGCCTTAATTTAGTGTGGTTTGTCAAGTGCTTTGAGGTTGCCTGATGAAAGCTGAGCTCCCGGTGCAAACTATTATTGTTAATTAATTATTGTCAATGGAATTATTTGTTCTGTGTTTTCAGGCCAAGGAGCCCTTATTTACTGGTAAAGAATGCTTTGGTTGCATCTTCTTCTCCCACCCACAGCGCTGGCCTCTAGCCCTCCTCCTCTTTGCCTTTCTCATGTCTCTAGCCAAAAACACAAAGCGTTTAGGCTGCCCTTTGAACCCTAGACAAAAACAAGCTTTCAGAAAGAGAGGCAGAGAAATCCTCATGAATGCAAATGGAAGCTCAAAAATAAGAGGGGATCTGAGACAAAATATGTGTCGTGTCAGCTAGGAAACACAGAGTCCCTCTGGGGAAAAGATGTAATTAATCCTAGACAGAATACAGAGCTGAAATATGGAAGTCTTCCTGCTAGGATGCTTTCTGCCAGTGCCTGATTATGACCTCTGAGGAGCAGCGATATGCGTGATCCGAGAAAGGCGTTGGAAACTCTTAGAGCAGTGAGCCTCTCGACAGGATCGGAGTCCTCCTTTATACACACCCCTCCTCCTGCACCCTCCCCAAATGGTCCGCTCAGCTTTCATTTCTCTCTTCACTTAGATAGGATAACAACCCTATAGAATTTTGAGAATGAAGTGCACCTCTGAGAGGAAAAAAAGGGAGGCCAGAGGTGCTCGGGGAACACAGCGACCAGATGCAACAATGCATGTCTTCCCATCTTGGCTGCCACCTGGTGCTCACCATGCTGGCATCCGAATCAAGGGCATTGTGGATGCAAGGCAAGAGGGTCCCCAGTGAACTGTAGCTCTTTATGAATAAATAGCACTTGCCCAAATCGGTCGGTTGTTGGTGGACATTGATTTATTTTCTCGGATTCTTTCTGATTGTTATATTTTGGATGGTGCTTACTGATGTGAAAAGCCATCTAGGATTGCTGATAAATCTAGAGATAACGGCAAAGGTCGAAAGAGTGGAAAGGAAGAAAAAGAAGGTGGGCTGGCCAAATGATGGTGACACGTCTCTGTGTAAAGGATGATTCTGTACACCCCTTTAAATGCCATTTCGCCCAATTTTGAAAGTGTTTAATTAATCAGAACTTTTATTTGTTTTTGTCCTTTCTGCAATTAAGGATAGAGAGCAGAGAGCAGAAGGGCATTGCTTTATCTGAGTGTTCATTCTTGCCAGATTCCTTTGTTATTTCTTTTCCTTCTCCTCCCTTGATTCTGCATGTGTGTGTGTGTGTGTGTATGTGTGTGTGTGAGAGAGAGAGAGAGAAAGAGAGAGAGAGAGAGAGGGAGAAGGGCAGAGAAAGGAGGCATGAGGCGGCTTTCAGCGCCTCAGTGCTTAGCACCGCTGGAGAAAGGGACATTTTTCTCACACTGCTTAGTGTGTGTGTACCTAACATTTTCAAGGTCAGGAGAATAGGAACATTCAGTGCCTTCAAGGTGAGCCCGAACCTCTCCAATTCCTGGGACCCAGTGCTCCTAGAGTCCTACTGCCACGCTTGCATGTGGCAGGCTTTCTTCAAAAAGAGCATTGAATTCAGTTTAACTTCCAGGTGGGAGAGGCAGACATTAAAGGAAGCAATACAAGGGTAGGGGGTAAGGAATGGGAGAGGGGCAAGATGCCGCGAGCTGACTCTGTTTCCACCTTCAGATCACAACTCTTGAAACATTGCACCTAAAATAGGTCAACGGGGATTTAGGATAAAGAGGAATAAGCTTTAATTATCCCAATGTGTGGAATGCCTGCTTTTAAATCTGGAGCTAGGTTTAATCACAGAAGCTGAGAAGATCTTCCAACATCCAAATTATTTGAAAATTGACTGGAGGGGCAGCCATAGCTTGTTCAGTAACAGGGTAACAAATGCCACTATTGCACAGGGACGGGGGCTTACAATAGCTCATCTGTGCACCGCTGTCATGCTAGGGAGCAGCCCAGCAGACAGAATTAAGGAGCAGGCGTTGGCTCTGATCATTTTCCCACACCCTCCCTGCCACAGTGTCCTCAGCAACACAAACCTCAAGTTCAATACAACAGAGACACAAGAAAAGACAAGGAACAGCTGCAATCAGTGGGTGAGGAGGCATTAATAATAGAGATGCTGAAGATGGGGAAGGGAAGGTACTTTGAACCTTACTTCTAGACATTCTTTGGATTTCGAGTTATCATCACTTTCCAATAATCTCACAAGAATGAGGGTGAAGTGTGGGCCCATTCTAAAGAAGAAAATTAGCCCACCTGATTAAACTTTTGCCCTAGGTCTAATAGCAGTTTGATTTATTTTAAGCAAAATACACAGACCGTCATAGAAAAAGGTTTGGGTTGATCTCTACTGATGGCTTTTTCCAAAGGCTTTCCATGCCCTTAGTAAGGCAGAGGCCCAGGACAGACCTCCACACAGAGTCTTTCCCCAGTGCCACCCCTCCACGCACAAGGGTGTCCCTACCACAGCTCAGATGCCCAAACTCTACTGTCAGGTCTGGTATTGGTCTGCTGGCTTTATTTAAAATTGTATTTCTCTGCTTCCTTCCTACATATCTCAAATCGGAGAGCAAGAATATCCATTTAGGTTTTTCTTATTCAAAATCTCAAAGAGTATTATCACATTAAAGAGTTCTAGATGTGTGTCTGATGTTCAGTAAGTGGTAATAATGAAATAACCTAACAACACTTACAGATACATGATTTCGGCAAGGTATTGCAGTGATCTTGGAAGTTCAAGGGTCCCTACACGCAGGAAGTTTGCAAGCTAAAGGAAGGGAGCGGCATAAGCAGAAGACAGGAATGAGTGCAGTAGAGGTAGAATAAAATGAGGGCTATATGTGGGGTGCAAGCAACGTGCTATGTGAATGTAGAGTAAGAAGGCTTTAGCTGGTATGACAGGTGGAGGCATATGAGCTAGATTTTATAGAAAGCTTAGGGCTCTGGTAGAATGGGACAGGAAAGGAATTCTAGGCTGAGGGATCTGGATAAAAATAGCACGGAGAGGGGAGATGATGGAAAGTCAGACCACAGCCATTAGAGTAGTGTCTACTTTGACATCGGGCACTGAGACATGTGAGGTCAAATACAAGCTTTCCCTGCAGATTACTTCACTCACCTACTTCTGGAATTTGCAAACTTTTTCAACACCCAGGAATCACGGAAATAAGGTGACTTGCAAAATCACCTTATCGTTTCGGGACAGAGTCCCCAGAGTGATCAAGGGGTCTCAACTCCCAAATATCGCACAGAAAAGAACCCTATATTTTTTGGATCTCACACCTATACAATCTCTAAGTCCAACCCCAACCCCACTTCCATGGGTCATTTGAGAAGTTTTACACAGTCACAGATGCTGAGCTTTCTGCCAGACTTTAAAACAAGATTTTCACCTGGGAGGTGAGAGGGGATATGAGAAATTTCAGCCCAAACAGTGATTTTCTCCCAAGGCAGTTATGAGCACCTGAAAATGGGGTTTTAGAATGGAAGTGCCATCACAACTGTAACTACGTGGCCTGCCCCAGAAGTGTGACACTGTCCCCAAGAACAAACAAGCACTATAATAAGAAGCAGCATTTAAATGATGCTTGGAAGGACAACCAGCATATGTTGTCATCATTTTCTCAATTATCACTTCCAGTCTCTTCTGTTTCCAGCTAAAAAGATGCACAAGTTTTATGAGGAAAAACTTAGTGCATGAACAGGAAGTTTTGTAACTGGAGACAAATCAATTATGAAGGGCTCTTGTCTCTGACTCGAGGCAATTGTCACAAGGAGGCAACGATAACCCGGGGCTCTTGGAGAGTTCACCAGGGTTCAAATCCCTCCTGGCCAGCCCCTGAGCCTCTCTGAGCAGTTCTCAGGCACTGCTCCAGAACCAGTTATCTTTACATTCCATTCCAGTTTAGAATCAAGGTTATGCGATGGGCCCTCCTAGCGGACAGCACAGCAGAAAATGCAACTCGGCAAAGAAACTATAGCCAAAATTAACATGAAAGGAGCTTCTTTCTCCAATGGTCAAATCAACTACTCCGTTGATCTGCTTCCATGTACTAAATCATAGGGTGCTTCATCAAATTCGTGAAAATGTCCCAAGCCACAGAAGGGAAATGAAAATTCACAGGGGACTTCAGTAAAACGAAAAGTTAGCAGAAAATAAAAATCACTCATTCATCATCAGGGAAACGTGTGTGTGTGTGTGTGTGTGTGTGTACATACATGCAGAATACAGATGATCTGTGACTATGATTGGTTTAACTTGTGATTTTTTTTGACCTCCCAATAGTGTGAAAGTGATATGTATTAAGTGGAAACCGCACTTCAGATTTTAAATTTTGACCTTTTTAGGTATAGCAATATGTTGTACATCCTCTGTTGTGATCATTCGCAGGGTCAGAGAGAGGACTTGGCCCATCTGTAAGCTCATGTAAGTGTTCTGAACACATTTAGTCTAAGGCTAGTCTAAGATATGATGCTCAGTAGGTTAGGTGAATGAAATGCATTTTTGACTTATGATATTTTCAGTTTACGATGGGTTTAACTCCACTGTAAGTGAAGGAGAATCTGTATATGTATTTGGTTCAAAGCTATACGCCAGTATCCACATTGCATGTGCTTATACAAATATCCTATTGATATAACAGAGTACTACACCAATAGCCAACAACTGGGGGTTTCAGCCTTTCTCTCGTAGTAAATGGGGGCAATTTAGCTAATTTTGCATGACTTTCTGTTAATAGAGTTTCAGTCCTCTTTGTTTGCTAGTTAAAAAAACAACAACGGCCACAAAAACCCTTTCCTACTAGGTTCAGACACGTGTGTTTGATGCCCTGGGAAAGAAAGGCACACCAGTGTGGGGCAGTCTGGGTGGTGAACCAGCTGCTGGAAAACTTTCAGTGTGTATTTGCACACTAATGGCTCTGAGAAATTCATCCAAGGAAAACACAGATTTTCCCCAAATTATTTCACCATAGTATTTAGCATTCACCACCCCCATCTTAACTATTTTTCTAACATGACAATAATTCATAGATGCATGTTTGACAATGTTAGCATGAAGTCAGCATGCACGACTATGTAGAGTACAATATAGGGTTAGAGGCCAAGGTCACTGAACAGATTGCAGTGCTGAGGAGGCAATATTTGCTTTCCTGGTTTGTGTTTCTATATGGAGGGTCTAACAATAGAAAAATGCATCTGAACTCCTGCCCTCCCCTCTCTGGATCTGCTTTCCTTCATGCCCCTATTGGGGCAGCTGAGGCAAAGACTCAGGGAGAGCAATGTGAAGTCTGCCTTGTTACAGGGTAAAGTTTTATCAAGTGACCTTGGCAGCTAGTCTAAAGTTCCAGCCTTGAAACTGTTTTATCTCCAAACAGATGACGTTTTGAACTTCATCCTTGACCTCTGTATCTATTGTGCCAAATGTGGGAGAATAGAAGAGTCATTTATGAGCCCTTAAATTTAATTAGCAACAACAGTGCACCTTTCGCCAACCTCAGAAACACTAACACTACAATGTCAAGCTCACGTCATAGGTGCACCATCCCACAGGCTTCTTTTCCTCGCCACGGGCTGCTCTCATGACCAACACGATGAGGACCACACGCGCAGAAAGGTCTCCACGGCAACTTTGCCCCTTAAATATGGAGTTCACTAGCCTGTTAGTGCTTGAAGTAAATGCTTTTAAAGTCTTCAAATGCACCTGTGAAGAGTACATATCAAGCTCTGTAGACATGCCCTCTCTGGCCTGAATGAGCTGATCAGATCCTGTCTTAGAAGCAGATCTGGAGGAGCAGGAAAAAATGACAAAGGCCTAGCCGAGTACTAGGGGAAACTGGACTAGATGATGCTATTCGGCAAAAGGACAGAGATGAGGAAGGGAGGCCAGAGTCCTGCACTCACCAAAGACAGCTTGACACAGGCAAGCCACATACCAGTGTCCATTTCGGATCACATGCCTGTTAGTGCTTTGGAGAAAATCCATCACTGTTTCTTAACTAGGCTCTTGAGTGCATGTTCTATGGATGGTGGCTGAGCAGGATTATCCTCCTATTCAAAAGGAGCATTATGTTCATGCTCTTCAAGTGATAGCAAATAATTCCTGATCATCGACCATGTGTAGCACACACTGTGCTTACTGCTTATGTGCATTGTCTCATTTAATCCTCACAATGAGAATGATGTAATACCTGTAAGGTAGGTGTGATTATTATTATCCCCAGGCCACAGATGAGGAGACCAAGGTGTAGGGAGTTTAAGTAGCAGTCAAGGTCACACAGTCAGTTGGGGAGATTTGCCCCCTACGGAGCATGTGACAATGTCTGGGGACACTTGGTCGTCATGACTAAATGGAGGAAGGTATGGGGGGATCATGTTACTGACATCTACTGGGTCAAAGACAGGGGTGCTTTTCAAAACTCTGTAATGCACAAGACAGCCCTCTTCCCCCAAACAGAATTATTTGACCCAAAATGTCAACAGTGCTAATGTTGCCAAACCCTCTAATCATATAATATTTTAGAAACTGCAGATATTTGTCAAGTACTTTATAATTTACAGAAGGCTTTGGGCCATGTTCCCTCATTGGATCTATGACATTTTTCTGAAGTAAGAAGAACAGATTTCACCATGTTCACGTTCACAGATAAAGAACGATGCCCGAGCGGTGACAAGTTGCCTGAAGTGGCACAGGTGCCAGGCCAGCAGCAGAGCCCGTGGACCCTAGCACCCACCCGCCTCTGGAGTAGGGCCATGATGTCGTACAGCCACACCACGATACCTGTGAGGTGTGGTATGGCTGCCTCTTTCCAAGAAAGTTTATGTCATTATAAATTCTTCAATAGCCTATGACAACAACGGGGACCAAATATTTATGACCTTCCACATAGCAACAGAGAGTCTCGTAATATTGCAGTTTGTGAGGTACATTTCACATAAATAAAGTCCCACAATTCATGCATTAAATCAATGAGTACAACCTGGCAGCAAACACACGATTTATACTTTTCCTTTTTTCTTTCAGAAGCACTCAGCACGGGCATGTGGGAGAAATGATACTTATCTATTTATGTGATTTTTAAAAAATTCCCACCTGCACAAGGATCTTTGATTTTAAAGGAAGCTCAAGTATGTGGCCTCTGTAGGTACAACCCACTCTCTAGACTTTGCTTTTGTTCAAACACCTGCCTATATCCTGTCTGACTAGTCAGGCGAGGACACAAAGACGATCAGGATGCTTTCTCACACACCAGGGGTTGGGGAGAGAATGGGGCACAGACATCGGTGAACCAGGGCTTTTCTGCAAGGGTTCCCTCGCTCTCACAGTGCGCACAATGGCCGATTTGAGGTGGTCCAGCTGTGAGAAGGGGAGTGTGGGAGAACTCACGTAAGCTCACCCAGAAGTGGAAGGCCAGTGACTGTGATGTGTTTTGAGGACTTCACGTGGATAAGTTTCCAACCACAGGAACTGTCGTGGCTCAAAACTGAGGTCCCACCATTTGATAGTCACCTGCCTAATCTGTTTTCAGTTCTAAGAATCTCCTGAAAAAGTCACGGAGACTTTTCTTGTATTCTCACAGAGGAGAATTACAGATTGAATCTTTAACAAAACTTAACATTAGCAATAGACTATATTAGACAATTCATGGGCTTTGCGATCAAATAGCTTCCATTCAAACCTGGCGTCTCTCCCTTAGAATGAGATTCCAAATGCGTACAGTTGTACGTGACTTAGATCGTGTGTGGATGAAGTGCCACCACACACATGATGACAGGTGACACTTCGCTCCATAATATTAGCATAAACTAACACATCAGATCACTAATGTCAGGGCCCCATTCACTCTCCAACCTTGGGCATGAGAGAAAGAGCAGAAAGGTCTCCCTGAGAGAAGATGGGTTTGGAAGAGGAGCTGGGCCAAGCCCTGCAGGGCTGGCTGCAGGTCCCCTCAGTGGGGCAGATGGGATAGGGCCCCTGAAAAGGTATCTCTGACATCAGGCACAGGTCCTGCCCATCCCCTCCATGACTCCACCTAAGCTAATGCTGACTAAATAAATCCTCAGTCCCCTACCCCTCTGGCCACTGTGGTATTCTTAGGAAACTATTCTTAGGACATCCACAGGGACCGGCTCCAAGCCTGCTCCAAGATCCAGTTCAATATGGCCCTGTGCCCAGGAAACTTCAGCCCAGCCCCAGGCAAGCCAGACCTGCCCCAGGCCTGCCCAGTATGCCCCCCTGCCCTCCCCACAGGGCCTTCAAGGGCAGTAGCAGCCCCACACAGACAAGCATTTCTTGTGATGTATGTCATTTTAAGTCCACACCATCTGTCCTGGGCCCTCATTATGAATTCATAATGAACATATGTGACAATTACATCTGTAAAAGGAAAAAATTAGGATTTTTGTAATTGAGGTTCAAGTAAATGCTCGTAGTGCAAGTAAGGATATATTAGAAGGTTTTCTTTATCTTTGTTTTTTATTTTGGTTCTGTTTTTCTCCTAATACTTGAGAAACTATTTGTCACTGGTAAGTTTTAGTTCTAGGCTCAAGCATTAAGCTGAGAGTGACCAAAAATGAAAGACTAGGCTTCCTGTTCTAAGAATAAGAAATAAAATACAGTAAAAATATGAGGTCCCTCCCAAGGAATTGCAGTTGAGTGAAGATGCACTGATCATTCGTCCTGGAAAGCAGGACCTGGAGTCTGACCCCTAGGGCTGAACTTTGCCCAGCCACTCCCCAGCTCTGGGAAACCAGGCACATTGCTCTGAGCCTGCAGTGCCCCCCACGCAGTAGAAAGGATAATGGCAGCTCTGTCCTGGAGTCCTGAGGAGAGGACCCCCAGTGCCTGGCCCATGGGCAGGGCAGAGCACACAGGTAGCTTTCTTCCTTGGTTCTCAGTGATACCAGCCTTCACATGGGAGGAGAGCAATGGTTTAGAGGCAAATAGTTGGAGAGAGAGCTGGCCCTCACTGTCCAGAGGCCTAGCATCCCAAAATGAGAACATACAAGGTTTGAAATCTGGACAGCTATTTTCACTTGTATGTGTGTGTGTAGGTATGTAAAGATAGATAGATGATAGATCAATGGATGGGTAGATTACCCTGGCTGGTGTGGCTCAGTGGATGGAGCACCTGCCTGTGGACTGAAAGCTTCCTGGTTCGGTTCCTGGTCAGGGCACATGCCTGGGTTACAGGCCCAGTCCCTGTTTGGGGCCTGCGAGAGGCAACCAATTGATGTATCTCTCTCACATTGATGGTCCTCTCCCTCGCTTTCTCCCTCCTTCCCCTTCTCTCTAAAAGTAAAAATAAATAAAATCCTTTTTAAAAATAGATGGATAGATAAATAAATGATAAGATGATAGACATAGACATGTGTTTTCACACAGAAAAAAATTGGGGGGCCATAATTATCATTATAATTATCGCTGAGAAAGGGGTAGGGGAACATTTAAAAAAAACAAACAAAAGTAACCTGAATAGGGGCTATATGAAGACCATGGACATCGATGTTCTGAACATTCAGGAGTTCAACCACGGATGGATGCTACACGGGTTCTTGTTCCTGGCAGATGGCACCGGGAGACATTATAGACTGCCATGGATTGATTTCAATACGTGTGGGAAACAGAATTCACCGTCTGACTCACCAGCCCCTCAGGAGGACTTGATAATTTGGGAAAGCACAAGTTAATCCCCTCTTACTGGCTGGCCAAGGGTTGTGACTGTGGCTGGGGACACTGGCCACATAGCCTTTGTCAGCCGCAGTGGTCAGGATGCGTGTGTCCAGGAAAATACCTGTGTGTGAGGCGTGCAGCTGGTTAATCCTACCTGAGTCCTAGAGTGGGGAGGCCCACGACATGCCTGTACCACCTGGGGTAGATTTAATGAGCTTAACACTTCAGTCAGTTTCTTCTGCCCCTAAAAGCATAGAAAAAGCTCAGGGCTACCTGGTGAATGGTAATTGCTAGCTCTCCATCTGGGAGATCAGGCTCCGCACTAATAGATTTCTTTTTTCCCCAGAAGGGGTAATGGCAGACAGCTGGCAATGCTCAGCCAATCCAAGCTCTGCTGGGCAAGGTGCTCTCTAGCACCTGTGAGCACAAAGCAGCATCAGCAGGCAAGGCCTGGGAGCTTAGCCCATGGACCAAGGTCACTGCATACAGAGTTTGGAGATGTACCCAGGCCCATGAAGTAGCCGCAGTGCTTGACAGATGGAAAGTTGAGTGGGGATTGATCCATGAAGGGGGCAGCAGCATATTTTAGGGCTTTGAAGACTTACCCCTCATCTTGTCCCCTCTGGAGACCTGGCCAGTGGAATCGTACACAGATGACCAGCAATCTGAGAACCGAACAGCCACCCCCACCTTATTAATCTGGGAAGTTATCTCTTAGCCCTCAAGATACAGGGCTTTTGGTAAACTCCATTGTACAAGCCAGCTTTTTCTTTTTTGTTGAGGTCATAATGCAGCATCCTACTTCCACCTCTATATGTACACCTTGTCCAGTGGCACCTTCCTGGAACAGAGAGGAAATGAAAGCCCCCAGGTCACCTAGTCTGAGAATACCACGGTCAGAGAGAAGGATGCTCCTGGACTGACCCCTCCCTTCTCAGTGTATAACTCTAACCACTAGCAAAATGACCTTGCAGACCTCCTGGATGTTTGTTGTAGCCACTTCTTCTGTGAGGAGGGAGGGAATGGGCAAAGGAGTTGGAAGTGGTTTCCCCAACATTCCTGTGCTGTGGAGAGAGACGGCAAATGTTCTCTCCTTTCTAGAAATGGAAAGCAGGACAGTGAGTTCCCTTGACAACATGGTCACCCCAACAGTGGGCAATTAAGAGCACTGGGGTTCACTTAGGGGGTCCTTTCCTTCTGCGCCACCCAGGAAGGGGATGCTGAGGAGCCATTGCTGCTGATGGAACTGTTCCGTGCATTCCCACCTCCTCCACCTGTGCGAACCCCTCACCTCCTCTTGCGGTGCTTTGTTGTGCAGCCAAGGAAAGGTGAGCCAGGGAGAGGAACTGCGACAGAGCCAGCAAAGACGCTGATTTGTGAGCTGCTCCTATTTGTTTGGGAACCAATTCAAAGGTTAATTTAGGGAGCGCCTCTCGATATGCACACCTGCTCACACACAAGTCCTGCATCATCTTTGATTTTCTTAACTGCAACTTGGGTGACAGTGCTACAGCTGCACCTCAAAGGTCCTTGGTTCCAATATTTCAACCCCCTCCCCCTGTTATAGATGAGAGAAGTGAGTCCTCAAAGGTGCGGATTTATAATGCCTGTGAAGTGTTCTTCCTACTGCCTTGATCTCTCTCTGTCACTCTATTATTACCTTTTGCTCTGTAATTTCCCATTTTGAAGACATTACGCCTTACTTATTCTGCAGTGTTGCCAAGTAGTCAGTCCTCAAGTTCCTGTTTCCCTAACTTGCAGTGTTCCTCCTGACTCAGGAAGGAGATGGGGTGTTCTGATTAATTTGGGGTGGGGTGGTGAGGAGACAGGATGAAATCTTACTGTTTTCCCTCAATAATGTTTAAAAATCAGAGCTGAGACACACTAGAAGGAGCCCTGAATGGGATGCTTTTCGACCCGCCTCCAGTTTCTTCCCCTTCCACACCATATATATGCCTGATTCTCTACGCACCTGTGTACTGGTCTGTGTGAACTCAGGTACCTGACACCCGAAGTTCTTCAGACATAATTCAACAACATGAGGGATATTGTTTAATGTATGCTTTTACTCCTGGTAATATCAAAATTAACACAAGCACATTCTGGGTCACCAGCATGCTCACCTTAAAAGAGAATATCGCCAAGCAATTACAGTGCTTGCGCCTGTGTTTGTGTTTGCACTGGTGACGGTGGCGAGTCATGCCTCTCTAATATGGAAAGTTAATGAGAACGGAACAGAGGCCGACTGAATACATAAATTATACTTCCCTTCAAAGTGAAGGTCAAATGACCTCAATGTTCACTGTATGAATAAAGATGTCCCAGCAGCTTGAACAGAGAGACAGGCTGCGGGATCTGAGTCATCAGCCCACGCACACGCCACCAGAAGTGAGACAAACACAAAAGAGCCTGCTTTGTGGCAGTCGGTGACCCGCCTGGAATTGCAGGTTAGGCGGACAGCCTGGTGGCCACAGTAAACGGTGTTGAAAATTTTTATTTTATTGTTTTTTTTGTTCTGTGTGTATTTAGTTGTACATTTGTTTTGATATTTTTAGCTTCACTGGAGCTGTAAGAACTGCGTTCCTTATGTTTATACACTTTAAGCTGTGTCATAATAAAAAATATTTTAGTTGACACCGAGAGTTGACTTGGCTTGACCTCTGATCACCTCAGAGAGTCCCCGTTCACCCAATCACTTCAAAGCCAAGGGCAAGGGAGTCTGGTTGATACAATCCATCAAGGAAGCAAAGGAGAGTAGAGATTGGAGGGGTCTTGGAAGGGAGTTGTTAGGTGACATGTTTTCTGATTCTGAATGTGACCTATGCCATCTTAGGAAATAAGCTGACTGCCAGTTCAATCCAGAGCGGTGGGCCCATATCACCTGAAGGGAATGTTCTTGCATAGAGATGTGGGCCCCTTAAGTTGTGGACTGCCTTGGATTACACAGCACTTAACAGCGTGAGCCACTCGGCTACTAGCCAGCGTGGTATCATGTGCCAGTTGGCTGCGTGTAATAAGTGCCACCCCTTTTGGGTGGGGAGACTCACCATTTTGTTGCCTCCTGAGACACTGTTTCTCTCCATGAATTCCCTTAGTAAAAACTCTTTTTTTTTTATTTGCAAAGGGAAATTTTAATGTCAACCGTAACTATTTATCCTATGATTTATGTGTTTCAAAGTGATTCTAGAAACTCTCTTTTTAGCCACAAATTGTAAAGAAAATACTGAGCAAACATTTCATAATTCTGATCTATATGAAAATGTTTCCTTCAGTCACCAAAGAATTACTGAGAATACATATTTTTAGAACTAACTATACATATAACATAAACTTAGGAGTTTACTTAGCCATGATTAAATACATTTTAAAAATGTCATTCCAGTTGTAATATTAACTTTAATTTTTTTTTGAATTTCACATTACTTTTTTTAAAATGCATTGAGGTGATACTGGTGAATAAAATTATATAGGTTTCTAGTGTACACTCCTATAATATATCATCCGTACGCTGCATTGTTTTCCACCCAAAATTAACTCTTCTTCTGCCATGACATATTTGACCCTCTTTACCCTGAACTAACCCCCTACCTCCTTCCCTCTGGTCACCCCCGTGCTGCTGTCTGTATCTATGACTCTTCGTTTTTCCTGTTTGTTCTTTTGTTGCTTCCAGTTTTATATTCCACCTGTGAGTGAAATCATACCGTTCTTGACTTTTCAATCTGACTTATTTCACTTAGCGTGATATTCTCAAGATCCACCCATGTTGTCGCAAATGGTAGTATTTCATCTTTTCTGAGTAGTATTCTATAGTATGAGTGTATGTGTACATACCCATAAATATCTCACATCTTCTTTATCCAACCAACTATCTAAGGACACTTCAGTTGTGTCCATGCCTTGGCCACCACCTATAATGCTGCAGTGAACAAAAGGGAGCATAGGTCTTTATGAATAAATGTTTTCAAAATTTTCAGGTGTGTATTCAAGATGGGTGGCTGAGTCATAAGGCAACTCTAGTCTTGATTTTTTTTTTTTTTTAGGAACTTCCATAGTATTTTTCATAGTGACTGTACCAGTTTACATTCCCACCAGCAGTGAATGAGGGTTCCTTTTTCTCCACAATCTCTCCAACACTTACGGTTACTTGTCTTGTTGATGATAGTCATTCTAACAGGTGTGAGATGGTACCTCATTGTAGCTTTGACTTGCATTTCCTTAATAGCTAATGAAGTTGAGCATCTTTTCATATGTCTGCTAACCATTTGTAAGTCTTCCTAGGAGAATTATCTCTTCAGATCCTCTGCCCATTTTTTAATTGAACGGTTTGTTTTTGTTGTTAAGTTGAATGAGCTCTTTATATATTTTGATCTTAGAGGAAAAGCTTTCAATTTTTCACCGTTGAATGATTATGGAGTAGTCAGCCTCTTTCCTCAGTCTCTGGATCTCAGGAAATTTTCACATCATAATGAAGACTAACGACAATAATGGGGATTTTATTTTGTCTTTTAAAAATGGAACATCCATTATTCAAGTTTTAGAAACATGGTCCTGAAAAGTTAAAACATACAACATTGCCCCCAAGATTCTCCCTTGGCTGGACTTGGCCCTCCTCCTCATCCTCATCTCTAACCATGTGAAATCACTAACAATTTCCATAACAAACCACGTGTCAACCTCTATCACTTATCTAACACTCAGTTTCAGTTTCCTGCTCAGAACTTTCCTCTTAATCCTACCTGCTTGTTTACCTTTATTCTATAAATAGTAACTCATCTTTCATGATTCAACACAAATGTCAGTCTTTCTATAAAATGCTTCCTGATTCCCCTCAGCATAGATGAAACAATTAACTTCCCTCCTCTGCATTCCTAATGTAGTATCTACACACTGCTATAATAGCACTTCAAATCATACAATAATGCTCCTCTTTAGCACTAGACTCTAACTTTTTAAAGGGCAAGGTACATGTCTTAATTATATTGTTATTCAAGCAATTAAGAGAGTCTTCTATTTAATAGAACTCAACTAGTACTTGGAAGAAAGGAAGGGAGAGATACTGAGGGAGGGAGGAAAGAAGGGAGAGATGAAGGAAGAGAGGGAAAAAGGAAGGAAAGAAGGAATGAGACCGTATTGGTATCTAAGTTCTATTGTTATACGACCATGAGCAATGTATAGCTTCTCTGGGCCTCAACATCCTTATAATAAGGATGAAGAAAATAATATCAAGGTTCTCATGGATCTTGAGAATACTAGATTGGGAAAGAAAAGTGCAAGCATAGTATCTGACTTACTGAAGTTAAGTAAAAATGTTCATTTATCTAGTCATCCACTGTCTCCACATATCTGCTATCTTTCAGGAACTAAAAACATTTGAAACTCTGATCCATTTGTTTCTCTAGACCTACTCCTGAGCCTACTATAACAATGATGTGGCTCCCATGGATAGATCTGCCCATGGTTGCTTGTGTTTCCCTCTAAGAAGGAAAAATGCTGCTTCCTTCTTGGCTGAGTGGGAGGAGAGAAAGTGAGATGTTAAAGATATGTGGATGGAAACATGTGTTTTTCCTGCTGTAAAACGAAAACCCAGAAGATACTTTGTTTCTCCAGATGACTGACAGTGAATGGATGGATGGATGAGTGGATGGATGAATGAATGAGTTTTCTTTAGTAGATGAGTATGCATCTTGTATGAGTAGTTCCCCTGCTACCCGGCTAATCTGATCCATGGAGGGAAATTTTAGACCAGTACAGAACCCAAGGGAACCTCCAGCTATGTGAGAAGGAACAGAAAGGTGTCAACAACTGCTTTCTACAATCAAGTCATATCAACGCAACCATTAAGCTCTTATCTACAAGGTCATTCACTGTTCAAAGAGAATATCCCAACAACAACCCAAAACCACACTAAAACAAGTTGAAATCAAGAAGTACCATAAGAGGCCTGAAGTCTTTCATGATTATTTTTTTTTTGGCTTTCCACACAAATTCCCTGATGTCCAATGGACCTCTATTCACTGATGCATTTCTGCCCCAAAGTTCTAAATGAACATCAAGTATCAGTCAGTTGAAAGACGGGGATTTACACGTTCCTGGGCTTTTTCTGTTGGAGACAGTGGGCTGATTTTGTGAATCTCTGTTGTAAAGAGGCAATTCTACAAATACAAATGTTATTTTTTTAGTAAACTCAACATATGACATCTCAAACTCTTTGCAATGTCATAGTAGGAAAGTTACTAGTTTATATAACAAATTTCAGATGCGTGTACTTTACAGATGAGCCAACAAGTCTAACTAGGGCTCCTGTTGGATGGGTGTTTTTCTGCAGCTCAGTTTTATGTAAAGTTGTAAATGACAAGAGGAAGGGAATAAACCATCTGTACAGAGAAGGTAGAATTGAAGACTCTCCAGGGATGGAGAAAATTCCTCTGATGCAAAGATATATGAGGTTACTACTTTTTAAATCTTCTTCAATTTTCCTATGTCTTTTTTGAAAGTGCAATTATGTGAAATCCCAACGACATAAGGGAAGCTCTTGTGGAAAGATTACTTTAAACTTTTACAATATTTTAGTGCCCTGATTTCCATCCCACTGTAGCATCTCATTGCTGATTCATCTGCAGCTTGAGATTCGGTGTGTCCTTTAGATCTTCCCATTGATATTTCCCAGTCTTACCACATCTCATATTTATATTTTGGTTCTCTGGCTTTAAGCATCTTACTTTGTTCCTCTTCACTTTGAGTTCTACTACAACTTGTCAAGGTCATTTGAGTCACTTGTCAAGGTCATTCTGAATTTTCTTTTTCTTTGCAATGAGGTATATGTTTGGATTATTTTTATATTTTCCCACTCTATATTTGAGACCTGCAATAATATAACTGTCAACGAGGGACCTCTCTCTGAACTGCTACTTGAAGTGGACGTCTGGTCTGCCTACGAGCTGATAACCACCACCTTTATGGCGTGATCTTCGAAAGAATCATTCATTCAAGTAACAATCAACATTATACCTTTTAAGCCCACAGTTTACAAAATCATATACACAATTAAAAATTCCACGTGGACATTAAGAAAAAATGTCTACTTCAACTAAGAATCGTAACAGGAAACCATTGGTCTAGAAACTGCATTGTCAAAGTGCGGTCCCCAGACAAAGCAGCACCAGCAGCAACTGGCAGTTTCTGGGTTATGCAGAATCGCCAGCCCCAGCTCAGACCTCCCAAATGAGATCCGGATGATCCACGCGCACATTCGAGTTTGAGAACCAGTGTTCTCGATGATTTATTTTGGATAAAATATGCTCTATCCCCTGTGCTTTCCTAGGTGATGGTGAATTGATAGGTTAATGATTTGCCTTATGATTGCCCAGATATTGATGGGGCTGCAATTTCAGAGCAATCATTTCTCAAGGAGAGCACCACATGTGCCCTCCACCAGCCCTCAAAGAATTTTCTGCTCCTGCACGATGTCTCCATGGAAATATTTAGAAATCGGATGATCGCCTCAATACGGTTCAAACTTTACTCCTTCTCACTCCTCTCACACTCAAAAGAGCACTTGGAGTACTTTAACATGTTATATAAAGGAAAAATAGGCTGGTTGACTTTCTTAACACGGCTACCACTGCCAAATTCTCAACCGACTGACGATTGTAATGCTTAAGGAAAACATAAGCATGAACGTTCGTACTCACATTCACACACATAGCCGCAATTTGGTTCGGATGACGCTGACTCTTGTGGGCAATCACACCCCTGCGCTGAACCTTTAGGTGTCGCTGTGCAACGTAGAAAATGTGGCATCGGAGTTAGAGCTGGGTTGTAATGCGGGCTCTGTTAATAGTTATGTGATCTTGGCATATTGCTACATCTCTTTCCATTTCCAATTTACCATCTGTAAAACAGAGATAATAATAGTACCTATCTCATATACTTATAAAAATCAAATACAATAGTGCATGAGGAAGCACTCTTCTGAGATATACGGAGTACTTGATACATAGTTGTTATGGCTATCCTTGTTTTTGTTATAAGGATAATCAAATATTATCACGGTTTCTGAGAATTGAGCCCCATCCCCACAATTTATTCAATATTTTATCGCCAGTGCCCAGCATATAGTAGGAGCTCATTAAAATAGGTTTCAATGATGAATAGATAAATAAATTGATGAATGGATGGTTAGATTTAAGCTTCCTACTCTATCAAATGAGAGAGTTATTGCCCACTTCTCTTCTAATTTTCAAGTTTTGCTCTATATTATATATAATTTCTGACTTTGTATTTAGCACTGATTTCGAGATATGTCTCAACCTTAAAAACAAGAATGCAGGCATGTTCAAGAGAAAAATGGTGCTCTGTGCCTAGGATAAAGTTACTCGGTGTGCCAGGGGAAGCCTGGGGACAAAACTGTGATATTCCAGGGAACACGTTCAGCCATTCCTTCTGGTTGTGAATGTCATCCATTGTTGCTTTCAGCAAACCAGGGATCCAGAAAATAGGTAAGTGCTAATGACCCCAAGGAAAAAGCAGCCTATCTATTTTCATACGCACACCTAGAAGAAATTACACCTTCCTGACAACTTGATTTAGATGAAATGTCATGAGAAAAAGGATGTGCTCAATTTTTCAACAGGGAGCAAAAAAAAAAGAAAAAAAAATCCAGTGGGGGACTCAGTCAGGTATTGGGAGTGAGCGTTTCCTGATATTAAGATGATAATGCCCTGTGTATAATAATAACCCTTTGCCTTTTATTTGTATAAAAATAGTTTTCTCCACAGGTTCAACCATTTGTAATCATCGTTCATATTTGGGATCTGATCCCGTGAGCAAAAGCTTGGAAAATAGTTCTTGAATGGCATTACCTCATTTATCCCATGTGACTGCAATTCTGGTTAGTAGATACAAAATGTTTAGGTATTTTTTTACCTAACAGAACAGGATCCCAAGGTTCTGAGAGGTTAAACATTGCTCAAACACACATGGTAGATGGTGGTACAGTTAGGATTTTGAACCAGTGACCATGGCTCCAAGGCCAATATACTTACCAGTACACCACACTCCTGCTGTGGCTGCAGAGGCTGGGCCGGACCAGCATTCATTTATGCGATTAGTATTACACAGGTATATGCTAGGTACCACGTATAGAATGGTGAACAAATCAAACATAATGACTGCCCCAGGTAAAACTGTTGAAGGACTGTAGTCTGGAAAAGGACAAAGAAGCATTGCTCACTTTCCACCTTTGGCAATTAGATCATTCATTTGAAATATTTTTGGGGGAGAAAAAAACAAAACAGGAACCTCTCAAAGGACCCAGGGATAGATTTTCACATGGAAAGGGCTTGTTCTGTGTAACCAGACAGATTTCCACGCAAATCTGCCTTCTACCAATTTTGGCTGAAGACCTTGGGAATGTCAGGAAGTCAGTTCCACCATTTGTAGGATTCGGGGTTTAATGTGCATTTTTAGGAATCATGAGAATTCTATGAACTTTAATATAAGAAAGCCTGGAAGGTAAGAAATGTCATAAAATAGAAACTCAGAAAACTTTCGTTTTCTTTCCCTGTTTTACTTCATATCCTGAAAGTCAATGGCAAGCGCCCTGATTTTCTACACTGACTTAAAGTGCTGGGGAAAGCACACAAAAGGGGAACTGAAAGGAAAGGCAGACTTTTCAGAGGCCGAAGTGGAATGTGACCATTTCAGTGACGAAGACCGGCTGGCATCTTGCCAGCAGACCCTGAGGCATCGAAGGACATGACTGAGAGCCATGTGACTTATTCTCCCCTGCAAGGGGACAGGCTTGATTTCACATCTAAGGGCTCTAGGGGTGGCTTTCCCCAGAAGCCAGGGAGTAGAGTGGACAGTCCCCGATGTTCTTAGACTCCAAGCTTTTGGAGTATCTATATAAAATGCTGAGGGTCTTTGATGACAATATGATCATTAAAACTGTTATGGTGTTTCTGGGGTTTGTTTCCCACACTTTTTATTCCCCCTTAGACAGTCTATACTCAGTCCAAATGGAAAGATGTGATTTGACTTTCCTTCCATTTGTTGGAAGTTTCCACTGCTTGAATCCTGCTGTTTTCTTCCCCTGGAATGACTATTCCCTTCACTACGTCAAGACCTGCCTCTCCAATAAAACAAAGACCAAACACTCCGTTTCCAACAAACTTTCCTTAAAATACCCATCTCCTATCCTGCCACCAACTGAAGTTAAACTTTTCCTACTCTGATCTCTCAATACACCTCATGTCTATTTCTTGATGCACTCTCCTTTTTTATCTTGTATTAATGTCATCTTTGCATGTGTCTTATCTTCCCTTTTAGATCTGAACCCGTCCGAGGGTAGGAGCCACATCGATATCCTGATGCAGGCAAACACTGACTGACATATAAAGAAGGCTAGACAAATACTCATGAAATGAGGGAAAATGACGACAGTGATGATGATGATGATGATGATGATGGCGATGATGATATGAGCAACTGACATTAAGTAAAAGTGACTGTGGCAGGCCTTATTCTTGGGTCCCTCATAGGACTTATTGAATCCACTTAGTAAATCTGTGGAATAGCCACATTTATCTTTACTTACTAGGTTATAGAATTGAGGCTCAGAGATGCTGAGTTACATATCCAAGTTCACATAGATAAGAACAAGGATTTTAATCAAGTTTTTTTCTCAGAGATAGTATTAAGACTATAATAATCGCTGTGATACTTCATGGATGTGTCAGGGGGTGCCCAGACTAAACAGCATTTCTGGGTGTGTCTGTGAGGATGTTTTCAGATGAGTTAGCATTTGAATCTGTGGATTCTGTGAAGCGGATTTTCCTCCCCAGTGTGGGCAGGCCTCATCCAATCCATGCAAGGTGTGAATAGAACAAAAGGAAGTGAGGATGGAGGGTCCTCCTGCTGAGCTGGGACATCTCATCACATCTTGTCCCACCTGTGGACTAGCATTCATGCCATCGTCTTCCCTGGTTCTCAGCCCTGCAGATGTGGACTGAAATTTCCCCACCCGTTTCCCCAAGTTCCCAGCGTGCAGACAGATGGCAGATTGTAGGACTTCTCCACATCATGATCTCAAGAGCCATTCCTCATATTCAGTTATTTACAGGAGACAATTATATGTTCATACAAACAACTAACTATACTGGGTGGCTGTGTCTGCTGGAGAACCCTGACTACTCACAATTACTTAGCACACCTCCCTCCTTATCCTTAGAGTCCCACAGTTTTGGAAAAACACTTCTATATTAGAATTATCATATTTTGCTATGTATAATGTGCACTTTTTTGCCCAAATTTTTGAGGGAAAAATAAGGATGCACATTATACATGGGTGTAATGATTACATACCATGGGTCTAATAATCCTGTGTATAATGCACACACAAAAACATGGGTATGCATTATACAGGGCAAAATACAGTGTGTAGCTCCTAAAAAAATGTTTAAGATTTATTTTTTATTTTTTCCCTCTTTCCAAAATGAAGCTTTTAAGGGCTATTTAGTAAAAGGACATCTGTGGTTATAATTCTGGCCAGAGCAGAACTAAAAGGAACCCCCCCAAGCTGAGCAGACTCAAACCTTTGATACCCACTGGGTCCCGACTGAGGCAAGTGCTTGCCGCTTCCCTTTAAATGGATTTACTCCCACAGGATTCTGTTTAAAGCTCTGGAGATATTCACAAAAGTCAACAGCATGGAGCAGCAATACATCCATTGAGGAAGGGAGAAGAGGAGGCCATTCCCAAGTCCCTGCCTCCTCCCACAGGTCAGGCGAACTCAGTGAGTCACGCTGAACAGCACGGACACCCAACAAGAAGTGGGTCTGTCTTTGCCAGCTAGTGTTTTAGTGAGGACACACGTGGTTACACATGCTCTAGGGCTAAGACGGGTGGTTCTGATGAGCTGCAGGCTAAATAACTGGGAAAAGGGAGGGGAAATAACCAAAAAAATAGCCTAGGGTCTAGCACAAGTGAGGGCTGTGATTCTGAGAGAGCAGAGGATCCCAGAGCCTCGGAGCTCTCCGCAGCTCAGCTGCCCCTCCTGGAAGGGGCCACGGGGGTTCAAGGACAGGTGAACACAGCACAATTGGGGGGTTTATCAAAATGGTATGGGCTGCATTTCTATTAAAGTTCTTAACTTGTGGATGAAGAGTAAGGGTCTCGGCATTTCCCCTGAACTTGGACTTCCCCTGACCTTTCTGGCACTGCTGTAGCCCAGCATCTCACCTGGCAGTGGGCTCACTACCAGTCCAGGGTGCCATTTTCTCTGTTTTCTGAATTTCCTCTGCCATTTCTCCTTACACTTTCTATACACCAACACTGCACATGGCCTTGCACTCTGTGGGTGCTCAGGAAACATTTCTGGGGGGGTTGGCGTGGCAAGTCTTCATATCTTTGGCACAGGCACATGATTGATCAATGCTGATTGAAATGGAAGCTAGGCTCTGTGGCCTGGGAAGGCTTCTTCTGAAGCCCAATGAGTTCAGTTGCTTGATTTCAGTAGCTGTTGTGCCCTGGCAACAAGGTACCCATTTTTAAATTTGAAACATAAATTCCATTTAATTAGTGACATGGACTAGGTGGCCACAGCTGCTGTTTCTTGCAGTGGCCAAAGGCCTGAGGGGGAATTGCAGCAATGAGCACCAAATGAATCAAATGGGCACAGATGGGCTCTGCAGACCTCTCCCTACTCTGCTGATTCTGACCCCATGCAAGGGACATCAGAGATGCAGAGGCACATACCTCTGGGCACATTGGCCTTTAGATGCTCTCCGGAAGGGCCTTGGGAGCCCAGGAAACCTTTTTTTTTTAATCCTCTAAAACAGGTGCATAGAAACAGAGGCATGGATGCATGGAACAGACTGACAGCTGTCAGAGGGGAGGGGAAAGGGAGGGCTGGATGAAAGAAGGGGGAGGGATTAGCAACAGGACATATATGTGTGACCCACAGTCACAGACAACAGTGTGGTGATGGCCAGAGGGAAGGGGGAGCAGGGGCTGGAAGGAAGGGGACAAAGGAGGGAAAATGGAGACATCTGCAATAGCATTAGCAATAAAAATAAGGAAAGAACTTCTAGCTGTGAGAAAATAAATTTCTGGTTCTTAAGCAAAAAAAAAATATATATATATATATACACACATGTATATATATATATATATATATATATATATATATATATATATGCAAATATGCAAAAGGTAGCTATGAAGCTGTGTGGTCTAGTAGATCAAATGTAGAATTTGAAATCAAGAAACTAAGCTTAACATTTGACTCTACCTTCAACCACTAGCCTTGTGCCTGTAACTCCTTCTCTGGCTTCGAGCCTTGGGTTTCTAATCTGTGAAATGGGAATGACAGTTCTGGCCCTGCCTACCTCAATGGTCTGCTGTAGTTATTGAGTTTATGCATAGATAAGTGATTTGCAGAGAGTCAAGTATCACGAAACGCAGACGAATGCTTACCGAGCAAGGGCCCTGGCCTCATGCCCCCTTAGGACCTATCTTTGCTCAGAAGTCTCACTGACGTCTCGCGATGCCTCCATGCAGCTGGCATTATCTTCAGATTGCGTGGGAAGAAACTGAACATGGTTTTTGTATTTGCCAGAGGTCATGGAGCTTACACATCTGGGTTTGCAACACCCTTCCATCTTTTAACTTTGTTCATTTATTTTTTATCACTATTTGAGTGTCAGTGGACCACTGTCCCTGACTCTAAAGCTCCACGGGGTTCACCCAGGAGCTTACGGCTTTAAACCGCAGTATAACTACCACCCTCTGAACTGCCAGGTTCCGGCATGATGCACACAGGCCTTCGCTCCGCACGCTCCCACCCTGGGGCAGGCCTTCTCTGGGCTCTCTGGGAGGCCTGCAAGTGTACTCGTGGCATGTCTTCCTTCATGGGGCACGCATTCTAGGCAGAGAGAGAAACTGGGAACAAGTATTCACAGCGTCGTAATCGCAGACAGAAGACAGCCACCCGTGCTATTGAACATTCACCATGTCTATTATAACCCACATTCTCTTCTAAGCATTTTACATCGACTAGTGGTGGAAATCAGTGAAGGCCGCCCAAATGAGAGAAGGCAACTTATTCAGAGCTTGCTCGGCAAGACAGCCAGTCACCATTTGGCAGAGACTCTGATGCAGGCAAAGGAGGGGGAAAGCTTTATAGACACATAGATACATAGACACACACACACACACACACACACACACACACACACACACAAAGGGAAACTCCCAGTGTACCCTGAGTGGAGACTGATGTTAACGGGCAAACTGGAGGTGTGGGACACCCTACCTGACTAGGCAGGGGAGCATATTTTGGCTTTCTCCAATCGGTACTAAGTTGGACACAGGGCCAAAACAGGAAATCCTGTAGTAATTAAGTCTCAACCATTTGGGGCTGATTGGTACAGAGCTTGTGGTTTGGTTTCCTGGATGGTCACTGCTGATTGTGGGCAGTTCTGTTTTTATATATTGGCTGGTCATTGTCCACTTGTGTGCCTAGTTCCTCATCATTCACTTCACCCTTACAGCCATCATGTGGGGTGGACACCACGTTAAACAGAAGAAAGTGTGGCACAGGAAGATTAAGCAACCTGCCCAGAATCACAAAGCTGGCAGGAGGCACAAGCATGGCTCTAACCGGTTTTCTGCAGACCCACCACACTAATACAGCTGAATAGGAAGAGAAGAACAGCATGAAAGGATATGGGCAAAAAACCTGAGCAGAATGTACAGAACAGAAATGAAATAACTCAATATAAAAAACGTCCAGACTCAATCAAATTAAGGGAAATAGAATATAATTTATTACCAGATGCCTGGATTATTTACCTATCTAGTTGGCAAACATCCAAAAGTTTGATGACATACATTGTGGGTGAACTTATACTTAGGAAATGTCCTGTGAAGGGAAATTTGAGAGCATATGCCCAAACTGCAAAGACATCTCTCCTGAACCCAACAATTTTACTTCTACATATTTGTTAGACATGGACAAACCCAAGTAAAATAGTATTCATACAAAAATAAGAGCAACCACTGGAAATGACCCAAACGACCATCAGCAGAGGACTGTGCGTCCTTAACAATAGGAGCATTATCCCACATGCTCCACTTGCTGTGCTGGGTGCTTTACATGTACTAGTTCATTTACTCCTGGTACCATTCCCACAGGACAGCTGCCCTCACCTCATCAATTTCCTAGGTACTCAGAGGTTAAGTAAGTTGCTCAAGGTCATACAGATGGACTTAGACTCAGCGGTCTGGTTCCAAAGTCTGTTCTGAAGAGCTATGTGATGCTGACAACTCCACCTATTTTAAAAAATGACATGGCTCTTTGTCTCCACATAGAATAATCTCCGAAGGACAGTGAAAGTGAGGAAAAAGGGCAGGCTACAGAATGGTATACATGTGTGTTAATTTTATTATAATATAAATAAATATTATATATGTGCATATTGAATATGTATATGATATATTCAAGAGGATATACAACCTGGTAGGGGAATTGAACTACAGGGATAAGAGGGAGACATTTTTACAAAAAAAAAAAACCATATTTTTTAAAAAATTTCAGACCATAGACATGTTTTTCTATTAAAAACATAATTACAGGCACTAAATCAGCTCATCTCACATTCGTGCTGGAAATCCTTTAAGGACTTCCTATCACACTTAGAACAACCATCTCCAGACTCCAAAGCAGAGTGAACAAGGCCCCGCCTGCTCTGTGCCTTCTCCCCGTGGAGTGTCCCACGTTCCCTACAGTGTGCTCTCCCCAGAGCCCCAGGCCTTCCTCCATCACCTCAAGCTACCACATGCTCTTCACATCCCAGGGCCTTTGCACTTGCTGTTCCTTCTGCTTAGTGCCTCTTTTCCCACGTATTGCCGTTGCTCTGCTGTTTCTGATCCTGTCGGCATACAAATTTAGACATGTTTTCCCTGTTCCCATTATTTATTTGCCGTACCGCTTTTATTTTTTTCCAAGTAGCGCTACTCATAAGCTCTAATCATTTATTTTGATTTCGCTTTCTTCATGCCTTTTAAAAATTTGTTATTCCTTTTACCAAAATAGAAATTTGACATCTTTTACACGATAGTGCCAGCACATAGCACAGTGCTTGGCAAATAGTAGGCACCCAGTAAACATTTGTTTACTTGTTTAATTAATTAACTAATTAACCATGTCATTCATGTAGAAAGGAACTCAGCATGTGAGGGGGTTTGAAGGACAGGATTTCCATTCCCAGCCTACAGCACACAAGTAGGAGAAAGGAGGATTCCACAAGAAATCTGACATTCACTTATTGAAGGGGTCCCCCAAGATCTTGAACTGAAGTTCTATCATTTGTGGGGGAAAAGATAAATAGATAAACTTTGAATGTGGACAAGTTAGAATTCAGAGTTCTTTGTAGCTTTGAATAAAAATACTTAGCAGCTGTAAGCTTGAATTGTGCCATGCGCAAAATTAGGGTGGTGAAATTACTGTGTGGAATAAAACAAAACGTGTAAATCTTGGCCCATGGCAGTCACTCAATTAACAGTAATCATGAGTTCCCCCTCCACCCCTTTCCTAGGCTCACGATGCCTTCCGTGGCCGCAGGCAGCAACTGCTGATGGCAAAGCCTGCTCACAGGCCTGGAGTCCCTCAGAGTCTGGAGGGAGGGTCCTTCCCCCAGTCTGCTGTTACTGCTCTTTGCTCTGGGCCCCATGATGGTGGCGGTGGGACAACAGCAAACCCTGGAGCCTAACAGTCCTTCCCCAGACTCAGGCCCCATTGTATTCTCCTCGCGGCTAGCAGGCAGAGCTTCATTTCCATAAATAGTGCACTGTGTTCCCAGCGATTGCTACTCCATTAGTATTACCCTCGTTCTGTTGTAGTAATAAATTTGGAGCACAATGACTACATGCCAGCTCCTTTCAAATGCTTTGATTAAGGAGGATTAGGATGTCGTTTTGTTCTCTTATTATTCCATTTCTCCTTGGGCTGTGGAACCAAAGTTTCGTGGATCCTGAGAAACAACCAGGTCATGACTGACCTGCCTTCTCCCCCCCCCTCCCACCCGGTTCCAGGAGATCAGAGACTTGCATGAGCCGAGATGTGGCAGATGCTGGACGGCAGGCCTGGTCACCGGGGTTAGCTGTGCCTGAGATATGCCTGAGCAACTCAGACACACGTCGTGCTTTTGCTGACAGTCTCTCCCTCCAGCATGAACCACAGAAATGATCAGAACGAGCTCTGTATGGCCGTGTCCTTGGACATATGCCCTTCTCACCCACCTGGAAGGGTGTAATAGTGACTGAGAGACAGAGGGGAGAGCTGAGGTTTCCTGAATGGCTTCGTCCAATGCCAGAAGAAGGATGTAGACTCCCGGCGTTGTTTTCCTACATCAAATTTCCAAGCCCTTAGACTTCTGCCCTGCATCCCAAAAGGAAAAACTAAGTTAGACAGCTAGCCAAAGAAAGAAAGAAGTCTGCCAGCCAAATTCATCGGCCTGTCTTCAGGCTCTGAGAGCGTGAAATGGAAATGGATGGTATCCAGTGAGCCTGCTCTGATTTTATTATTTCAAAAAGCTCTGGACACAGATTAACTCTCTTTGCCTGGTGCTGAGCTTTTTTCTTCTCTTTCTTCTGGGGAACAGGAACAGGATGCTCAGTGATAAATTCGCTGGACAGCATGTGTCCCCACCACAACTCCTAGACGTGCCTCTCCTAACCCTTCTGGATGGAATCGCTCCCTCTCAGAGCCATGTCCTTCACTGAATCAACCCTGACATGCTCCTGCAGTGCCCCCCAAACAGCCAAACTCTGCCCGTCAGGGAGTGGAAAAGAGGGAGCAACAGTAGGGTGGCTATTCCTCTCTGTACAGGGGCGGGCAGCCCTCATCAATCCCCCAGCAGTCTGCTTCCCATACTAAAGGGTTTCCATCCACTTCACCATGATGCCGACAGTCTTCCTCTGGCATGTTTTGGCTGCTTTGCTTCCAGCACCTTGAGACACCCTGGCAGGAGGTAGGCCACTTAGAATGAGGGATGACATTGCCTCCTCCAAGCTGTAGGTGAGGGAAGTTACACTATCTACTCCAGACGCCATCTGTGCAGGACAGAGACATCCAGAAAGCAGACAGCGCATGCTGCAGAGCAAGCACAGTGGTGCCAGGGGCCCAGGGACCAGGCAGTGCTGGGCCGGACGGCACCGAGGCCTCTTCAGTAAAAACTCCCTGTGAGTCTGTGAGCACATTGTCCGTCTTAGTCTCTGCACCTATTCAGTGAGCTGACTCCCACCGGAAAGAATAACATTAACCTGGCTTGTTTTCATGTTTACCATACACTGGTTTGAACCCTTTAGCATCTTTCATTTTTATTTTTTATAGATTTTATTTAATAGAGAGAGAAGAAGGGAGGGAACCAAACCTGCAACCCGGACATGTATCCTGACTGGAATCAAGCCAGCAACGTTCCGCTTCGTGGGACAATGCCCAGCCAACTGAGCCACACGGGTCCAAGCTGTGGTGTCTTTTGATGTGGACAACACCTTCTCCAAGGCACCGTGGAGTAACGAATGAGCAGATGGAAGGAAAACCAGCTCAGCCTTTTGTTGTCTGACGTTGGACAAGTCGTTTTATCCCTTGGCCCCTCAGTTTTCTCACTTGTAAAATGAGGGTCAGCACTGTCTACCTTGGACGAAGTCAGATAACGATTCCAGATAACTAACATATGCATTCTGAAAGTGGTTGCTGCTGTTGTTAGGAACTACCAGCAAGGAACCCACTTTCCATAAATGTCCACTCCCCTCGGAGGCCCAGCTCAGCACTGGCACACAGTAGACGCTCAGTAAATATTTGCTAATTGATGTACTTCCAAGCTTTAAGGGAGAACAGAACTGTCTCTACTAATGGTGTCATTCTTACAGAATGATTTTATAACCCCATTAGTTTGAGAGCGCTAAATGGAGCTAAAAATGTTCACATCAAGAGTCTTAGTCTCCGGGCCACTCAAACATTTGATTTTCTCCTTTTCCCCATCAAGTGCCAACATGTGAGTGAATTCATCTCTGCTCTCCACTTTGATGTCTGTCTTGATGCGAAACCCATTCTGGGAACGAGCTGATGACACACAAACTGTATCCTATTAACACGTCTTCCTTTCAGAGGCTGCTGCTATTTTACAAAGTGCCTTTGGGTGCATTGCAGAGAAAATGCCTGAGACAAAGGGATCTGGGCTTTGATCAGGATTGTTTTCCTTGCACTTCTCTTTCGGCTCCACAGGAAGTTGCTCTCAGGACAGATTGACACAGTTAGCAGTGACTGTCATAAAAATCACGTTGAAATATTGTTTCTGTTGTCCCTGCGTTTCTGGTCCAGAAATGCTGTCCCCAAGGTCAGCAAGCCTGTGAGTGCTCATGTCCTAGCGTGTGCCCTGTCCAGTTCTCATCACCTTGCAACTGAGGCTTTGACAGTTTGTTAAGAAGGGGTTTGTTAACCAGGCCCTGAGTATCTCTGATTCATGAAGCGAGAGCCCCTTGCCACCATATGCGGGTCCAACCCTACCCCAGCCTCTGAGCCTGAGTCCCCATGCTGGTGGAAGGCAATTTCCCCAATTCAGCAAGTCAGAGCTTCTGTGATTCCAATGCAAACACTCTTTGAATCTGGTAGCCTGTAAATGAGTAGCCAGCTTTATCTCATCGATTCTTCTAACAGCCCTATAAGGAAAGTGGTAGTATGATTCCCATTTCACGTAGGAAGAAACTCAAAGTCAGAGAGGTTTGATCTCTTGGGAAGTACTGGAGCCAACAGGTCAGGCATGGAAGCCTCACATTCTGCTGCCTCCCAGCTCTGCCTCTGCTTGTCCTGCAGCCTGACCTACCTGACACTGAGCCTATTCCAGACTCGACTTCATGATGTCGAAACAGAGCTTCTCACACGTTAACGTACATGTGAATGAGTGGTGGGCAATTTTGGGAAGGGGAAGGCCTCACAGAAAAGTGAGTGGAGGAGGGGTAAGAAGGGCATTCTGGGCAGTGAGAAGAGCAGCAACAAAGAATGTGGACAAGAGGAGTACAACCCAGAGTGGGGGGTTGGGCTTCAGGTAGCTCAGCCTGTCTAGCACTGTCAGCCTTTCACTCTTCACATCCTAGTGACACCCTAGATTACCAGAGATGAGGCAAGAGGTCCAGACAGGGACTGATCATCGGGGCTGAAAGTCACATACAAAGAAGCCCGAAAAGGGTACACCAAGTCACAGGGCAAAATGCAGAAGTCACTCTGGAAGGAGAAAGAACTGGCTGACTATAAGATCCATGGTTCAAGGGTTCCAAGTGAATCCGAGATGCAGCGTGTCTGTCCAAGCCAGGATTAGCCAAGCAAAGCACCAGGTAGCACAAAGCTCCTGGCAGGCAGGCCATCCTTGGTGGAGACACGGGTCGCCAGCATCAATTACCAGGCAGGCTTGTGTTCATTCAATATTTGCTATTCAAAACATGGTCTGGGACACAGTATCACCTCTGTGGTATTCCTGCCAATAATACACAACCAGAATCTAATTATGAGGAGACATCAGACAATCTCAAATTGAGAGACATTTGACAAAATAACCAGCCTGTCCCATTCAAAATTGTCAAGGTCAAGAAAGACAAAAACATCTGAAAAATAGCTCCAGATTACAGAGGACTCAAGAGACACAACAAACAAATATACTGCATGGTCTTGGATTGTGTCCTGGACCAGGAGGCAAAATTGATGGGAAGGACATTATTGAAACACTTGAAAAATTGTGAATATAGCTTGTATAGATAATAGTATCAATCGATGTTAAATTTCCTGAATTTGAACAATGTAAGTGAATATTCCTATTCTTAGGAAATATGCACTGAAGAATTTAGAGGTAGAGGGGCCAATGTCACCAACTGACTTCCAAATAGTTCAGAAGTAAAATCCTATCATACATAAATATGACGAGAAAGCATGATCAAAGGAACAGAAGAAAGTATAAACAATTGTTAAACTTGAATTTGGCTAAAAGTACATAAAATTTCTTGTACTGTTCTTGTGACTTTTCTGTAAATCTGAAATTGATATATTTTTTTAATTCTAGGAGAAAAAAAAAGACTGAGATATATAGGAAATAAGAATGGGCCTTTAACCAGAACTTTATGGAATTGTGGACTCTCAGGCCCCGTACCAGACCCACAGAACCAGAACCTACATAGTAACGAGATCTCCATGTGATGTATACCCACGAACAAGTTCAGGATGTCTGTCCCGTTACCCCTGGGGCTAGACACCTGGTCCTGGCTCTCAGATATCTCAGTTACAAACCACCTTTAAGCTCATCTCCCCATACCCAATTCAGAAGTCACTTTCTCTGTGGAAACGTCTTTACCCCTGCCTCCATCGCCCGTCCAGACTAGCATGTTATATTCCCGAGCAAAGCTTTTATTGTCTCCCCATGTTCATGTTATATGGGACTTCAGTTTCATTTCTCTATTAAACTAAGATGCTCATTCTCTGTGTATCCTCAGCACTGAGTCAGGCAAATGCTAATGCTAGAGAAACTTTCGAGTAAATGAATGAATACATATTTGAATGAATGAATTTAACTCTCTGTTGAATTTGTCAACCACCATGTTGTGTCTATGGCTCCAGGAGAATACTGCTGGAGTCCTTGAAGTCAGTTAGGTTTGAGCAGAAACTGGGGGCGCTCACCTAAAGGTAGCAAAGGAGCTGGTACTAAGTGGTGTCAGAACTTGTGGATATTCAACATTGTTCCCAGGTACTACAAGATGTCTAGTTCCATGTATCCACACAATTCTTAGCCATTGTATAAATTTACCACTGGGTTTGTGACCCAGTACCACATTGTTCTAGTAACAAATCATTGGTGATGCCCACTTGCCACAAGCTGTGTGGGTGCTAGGAAAATCCAATAAATAACAAAAGATTAGCTCAGCCAATACAATGGTATGATCATGGTTACTAAGGAAAAAGGAAGAATGGCCAAAGAGACAGACACTAGGACAGGCTTGTTTGAAAGCATGTGGCATTGTTATCCTAGGATAACAATCCTAGGATAACAACATTGTTATCCCTTTAAGGGACAGCCCTGTCTCTCAGCTCTGGCAGGTGCAGGTGGAGGTACAGGACAGAACATCAGAAAGCTGAAGTGACTGAAAGGGAAGGAGAGCTTTGGTTTGGGAAGCATGATCTCCCCCTCTTGTCTTCAAATGCATGATAAGAAATGGATTTATAATGAGCTGCTTCTATCCAAGAAGTCAAGCAAATTTAAAAGGACCTACCAGTTACAGTCCAGCCTCCCTGGTGTTTTCAGTGAAAGGATGATTTCAGACATCAAACCAAAGCATCCTGGGCTATGTAAGGCTGGGTGGACCCCAGGTCTTTCCATTCGGACAAGATCTGCTACCACACCGCTTGTGGAAGAAATATTTTATTTTAACTCAATGTGGGACTTTTTAAGAATCCCCCCAGGAACAGGGTTTTGCCAAAAACTGGAGTTTAATTTAATGAGGGTGAAAAGTTTAAGAAGGAAATACAAAAGGAAAATCCTGAAAGGACAGCAGAGACTTGGAGCTGGAACCTGTGCCCAGCCAGTGAGAACATCAGGGATGGGGGCGAGCCCATTCAGGCCATCACGAGGTTCTGAGCTTCTGGGGATTTTCAGTGAGACTCTTATCAGCCTGCTGAACATGCAGCGAGCTTCTCGAATGTGGAAAGGAAAGCCATGTAAAATTTCCCAAGGGAATTTATTTTAATACCTACTATGTGCTAGATAACTTTATTGGCATCTGGGAAGTAGAAGCATAATCATCATTTTGCTTATACAAAGTCACTTCAGAGAGATCAGAGCAGGGGACCTAATGTTACAGAGTCTTCAGAAAAGTCCCCAGCCCACGCTTGAGTCAGGCCAGAACAGCCCTTTAGAAATTCGTCTTTTTGTGTACAGAATAATCAAATCACCTTTCCTGGTACCTCTTCCTACTTACCCTCTGAGTCTCCTGGTTCTGCTGGCTTGAAGATGCCAGTTGTGGTCTTTATTGGGACCCATTTTTATCTGCTGGTCTCATATAGATTTATCACTTCATTCCCCTGCCTTTGATTCTAAGCCCATCTTCATTTATGATGTGCCTTTATTTCCTTCGGTCCCCACTGTAGCAGCTGAGAGCCCATGTACCCAGCTCCTTGGCCCAGCCTTGAGCCCTGAGTGCCAGCTGAGAGACAGGCTCCTAGTCTAACTCAAAATCCCAGGCTCATTCTCCTATACCATGATGTTTCTGCTCAAGAGGCACTTTGTTTCCAAAAATACCCCAAGAGACTCACTCATGCTAAGGAAGTCACATAAAATATAGATTCAAATGAAGTACTGAGACCTTAAATTTGGATTCCACCAATTAAGAATGTGTGATTTCTCACACCTGCTGGAATGGCTAGCATCAAAAAGCCACGATATAAATGCTGCTGTGGCTGTGAAGAGAAAGGAACATATGTGCACTAGAGTGTGAATGTAAATAGGTACAGCCACTGTGAAAAAGAGTATATAGGTGGCCCAAATATTAAAAATAGAACTACTATATGATCCAACAATGCCACTTCTAGGAATTTGTCCAAAGAAAATGAAGATGCTAACTTAAAAAAGATACCTTCACCCCCGTGTTCATAGCAGCACTGTTTATAGTGGCCAACACGTGGGAACAACAGTAGTGTCCATTGATGGAGGAGTGGATGAAGACTTTGGGATTATACATGTGTATATCTATATATATCTACATATGATAGATATAATGCAATGTTATTTAATCATTAAAAAAAACGAGGAGGAAATCCTACTATTTGTGACAACATGGATGGCACATGAAGGCGTTATACTAAGTGAACTAAGTCAGACAGAGAGAGGCAAATGATCTCATATGTGGAATCTAAAAAACAAGCAAACAAAATATCAAACTCAGAAAGAAAAAAGACAGAGATCAGACTTATCATGACCAGAGGTGAGGCTGGGGTGGGGTGGAAGAGTTGGCTGCAGTGATCAAAAAGTACAAACTTCCAGTTATAAGAGAAATAAGTACCAGTCACCTTAATGCTGACCACAGCTAACACGGCTACATCATACACAGGAAAGTTAGTAGGAGAGTAGATCCCAAGATGTCTCATCAAGGGAGAATTTTTTCCTTTTCTTCTTTCTTTTATCTATATGAGATGATGAGTGTTAACCAACCCTATTGTGGTAAATACAGCTATAAGAGCATCAGCTAAACACTTGATACTTATATACAGTGAAGTATGTGAAGTATTTAATAAAACTGGCGAAATTCAAATGGGAAAAAAGGTGTGATTATTTCAATGTTGGCAGGCCTGAAAATTACTTTGATATTACCTATGAAGAAAAAAATTGTTAAGCAAATGAATGATATAAACAGACTCAGAGGGGAAGAAGAGGGAGGCTGTCCTGGGAAGGACTCAGCTGCTGCGCTGGGTGATGGTGGTCTGGAAGCCGCAGAGCAGCACTGGGTGAATGAAAGGGGTGGCCCTGCGGCTCTGCAATGTCACTGAAGGGACAATGAAAACGAGGGAAATCAGGAGTAACTCAAGCTATTACACTGAGAAAACAGTTTGCAAATATGGTGCATTAGGTATCATAATTATTCAAATGTTCTTTAAAAAAATGTTCAGTTCTAAGCAACTCACTTCAGGTTTCGATGTGCAGTCATCCTTCTGCTCTGGCGTAGGTGCACCCTTGGCCCTACTGGGCCTGCTGGGCTGAGAGCTCTGACCCGGCCTGCTCACATCACACTGTGCCTGGCGTGGGACAGTTACTCAATGGATGTGTGTATTAATACATATATCATGCTTTAAATTATGCATTAACTAATTACATTACTCATTTAATTATCTTCATATATAGCACCAGCCTGTGAGCTTCATGAGGTGAGGGCCTATGTCCTGTTGTGTTTACCCACCCCCCAGAGTCAGCCTGAGTTACCACATAAGATAAAAGCTATTGGTCTTCTGCCCCTGGCTGGTGTAGCTCAGTGGACTGAGCATGGGCCTATGAAGCAAAGGGTCGCCAGTTTGATTTCCAATTAAGGCACATGCCTGGGTTGCAGACCAGGTCCCCAGTAGGCAGTGCAATGAGAGGCAACCACACAATGATGTTTTTTGCCCTCTCTTTCTCCTTCCCTTCCCCTCTCTCTAAAAATAAAATAAAGAAAACCTTAAAAACAAAAAGCTATTGGTCTTCTATGATAAACCCCTAATGACTGGGTTTGGCATTTAAGATAGGTAACAACCTGACCCAATCTGGCCTCACCAACATAGTTTCTCATGAACTTGTTACCCAAATACTGCCCTTTGCTTCAGCCAGATTAGTCTCCTTAGCCCCCAAGAATACCAAGGACCTCTCCATTCCATACACTTGCATGCTTTATATCCCAAGCTAAAAGGTCCTTCCCTTTGTATTCTTCCCAGCAAAGCCCTATACTCTACAAGTTTCGCTTTCATTAGCTTCCTTGGACCACGTTTTTCAACACCTTTGCAGCTAAGATCTCTTTGCCACTTACTTTAATCTGTCCTGCAATTCTTTTATCTTTTTTAGTGCATGTCTGGTCTTCTCAGTGCTATGGGAAGAAATATGGCAAAAAGCCATGCCTTTATTTCTTTATGCATAACCATACCTGAAATAAAACTAAGCAAACAGTAAAAATTTAATAACTTGGTGGGGTTGGAGATGATAATAATAAAACTACATTTATGTGATCATAAATTCAGAATGTATTTCATCAAATGTTCAAATTAGGACAACTAAGTTACTGTTAATTTATGCCATGATCCTGAGGAAGAGATAGCAGTTAAACTAGAAAACCTTACTTGCAATGCTGCTTATTGTTTAAATATACATTAAATATACATTTTTGTTAGCTTTTTCTACCTCCCTTTTCCATTCTCTTCAATGTCAGCTGAGGATGCCCTGTACTGGCTTGCTCTCTCTCTCTCTCCCTCCTTTGTGACTGGGTAATAAAATATATTCATATGTCTGCTTCTCTGCTCTCAGGAACTTTTCTTCTAAGCTAAAAAGCCTAATTCTTTCAAGATTCACAAATCAAATCCAAGAATTCTCCTGCTCATATTCCATTGTTCCAAAACCAGCTTAAGAGCCAAATGATGCCATATCATAGACTCTGTAACATACCATTTCATCTTAGCTCTAACACAATTAAAGAAGATGCAAAATACTTATCTCTATCAAATATTCAATTAAAAGAGTGCTAGTCTTCTGACACTCAGGGTGTGAAGTGGATTCTTGGAAAGTGAGATATTGGCAAATTGGGAAGGAAACTGATAAGTCAAAACTTGTATGAGTCAAATTCTTTTGTTTTCTAAGGATCTCAATTTTAAAAATCTTAGGCAGAATGGGGAAGGCATGGCTCATTATAAGACCATAGATAGAGTATATTTGGCAGCTGATCTAAGTCAACTCAGCCAAAGGCTGGATGCTGACTGGACTCTTCCTCTGACACATTTCTGTATGAAAATCACTTTCAATATTTCATACTAGGTTTCTCCTGAGGCTGGATGGCCACTGGCCTGTCCAGGGCTTCTCATCTTTACTGCCAACGTGTTTGGTAGTTCCTTCCCTTGGATTCATTTCAGAAGTTCCCAGAAGGAGATTCTGATTGGCCTGGCTTAGGTCACATAACCAGTCCCGTGGCCAGTAGGACTCAATAATATAGTTGCCTGTGAATGAAATTTCAAATAAATTTCACAGATGAGGATAGGTGGCCTATGCAGAAAATAACAATTGACCTCCACTATATACTTAGAGAAGAAATGGGTTTTTAATTTATAAGAGTTGTTAGTTATAATGAAAGAAAAAAGTTAGAAAAAGCTTTACAATGGCGAAGTCCTTTCTTTCCTGTAGAAAGTCCTGATACAGAGATGAAATATTTGCTGTAATAGCTGATAAAACATGAATCAAAATCTACCACAGTCCCCTCACATTACATTATAATTCCCTACGCACAAGACTGTCTTCCTACTGACAATTGAGCTCCTTAAACTTAAGACCCTATTACATTTACACTCTTGAGGCCAATGCCAGCACTAGTGTAGAGAATTTTCTGCATTATTTCAGTAGAGAGAGAAAAATGAGGGGAAGGATCCTTTACTCAAGTGCCCACCCTGCCATGGAAGAACAGCCAGAATGCAGGCAACTCTAACTCAAGACAGAATAATCAGCGCTAAGTGAAATGATAAAGGCAGCCCTCAGTCATTCAGAAAAAGTAATTTATTCTGCTGGGGAAAATCAGATAAAGCTCCTAAGAAAGTTGACTTCCGAGCACTCCCACAGAAATTCAATTCAGAAACCCAAGAAGAGGAGACGGTGTTCAGAGAACATAAGCAACAGCTGGGAACGCCGCACCAGAGCCTGAGAATGGAAAGGGCAGTCATCCTTCCTGGGTTACACAGAGGATACAGTGATTTCAAGGATCCTGAAAAGGTCTTTTTGCTCCTTGTCTCCATAAAAAGATCTCCTTCACCTATCCATATGGTCTGAGAATTATTGGTAAGAAGTAAAGTCTTTCACTCCACAGGGATAGGGTTTTAAAAGGCAAATATTCCTTGGAATGGAAACAGAGCTGTTTATAGTATGGAGTAAATGACCAATAACTCCGACTTTCTTAGAAGCTAATTGTGGCAGAAGGAGAAAGATAAAGCGGAGGCATCAGGGTCTGCAGATCAAACATGTACTGTTACGAGAAGGTCGTTGTGTTCTTATGCTCAGAAAGGCAATGAAAGAGGCAGGAGGACCAACCCTGGGTTGGCAGTTCCTGAGTTGTAGATTGAGCTGGAAATGCACAGTGACATCCCTACTGATGCCAGGCCCTTCTGCTAGAGAACAGAACAAGCAACCATTGGCTTCTCCCTGAGAATGACTGAATTCTCCATTTAGCATGACTGAATTTTAGCAGCTAAAATGCAGGCAGGGGCTTGGTTTGACATTGAACTCTGTGGTCCACCATGTCAGTGGGACTCAGCCTCTTCATGAAAATCAAATCAGTTCATAAAAAGTAAGCCTTGTGGCTTAGTTTTTAAAAGCTATATTTTTTGTCACAGTGGTGCTATGTAACAAATTCAGAGACTTAGACTTTTATGATTGCTCCCAGGTACATGGTGTAATGGTTAATCATATGGGTCAGATTGGCTGAGCTGTAATATTCAGTTGTCTAGTCAAACCCCAGTCAGTATGTTGTTGCGAAGCTATTTTGTAGATGTGATTAACACTTAGAATCGACAGTCTTTAAATAAAACAGATTCTCTCCATAATATGGGTGGGCTTCATGCAATCAGTTGAAGGCTCCAAGAACAAGGACTGAGGGCCCCTGAGGAAGAGGGAATTCTGCCTCAAAACTGCAGCACAGAAACCTAGTTTGAGTTTCCCACCTGCTGGTGCACGCTACAGACCTTTGGACTCAAGACCACACGGTGTCAATTCTTACTGAATTTCCGGGTTGTAGGCTTGCCCACTAACTTTAGACCTGGAAGTCATCACAATCATGTGAGCCAATTTCTTTAAATCTCTCACTCACCATATACATACCTATATATGATTTATAGATAGATTGATATAGAAATAGAGAGATGTCTGTTTCGCTATAGATCCCTGACTAATGCATATGGTTGGACAGGTCCCAGCTCTGCTGGGCTCTCTCATGTGCTGAGTGTCAGATGCAGCGGGCTGGTCTCATGGGCTTCAGCGGACTAGCCCAGGCTTGTTCTCGGGAGAGTAGAAGAATGTTGTAAGAGTAAAAGTAAGGAAGCAAGAGACACTGGAGGATCTCCTGAGGCCTAGACTCTGAACTAGTTTCTACCGTCACTTCCACCACGATCTATTAGCCAAAACAAGTCACAAGGCTAGTTCAGGTTCAAGGGCTGGGAAAAAATAGACTCCACTCCTTCATGAGGAGATTGGCAAAGTCTATTGCAAAAGGCGTGGATCCTGGGAGGGCACTAATTGGAATGATTAATGCAGTCAATCTAACACTTCTATATGACAGGCCTGCTAAGTCTTAATGATAATGTGGTTACAATCTGCAACCTAATTTGATGACTGCTAACCCCCACTAGTTGATTGGAGGCTGGTGGCTGTCTTTTGAGTCTTTCTTAAGTAATATTTACAAATGTAGCCAGGCTGTTAAAGGAGTGAGGGCTATCAGATCCAAGGATCATGAACATAATAATATACATCGTTCTGTATATACAGCACTCAATAGTTTACAAAGCATTTCTACATTCATTATCTGTTTTGGTATATACGACCAGGGAAATGCTAAGGGAATAAATGAAATAAACAAAACAAGGGAATTGAGTCTTACAACCCTTTCTGCCTGAAGACAAATACCAGGAAGAATATTTCCATGGTGAGCTCTGGGAACCTCAGGGACGACTCTGAACTAGACTTGTAGGTAGATAGTGAGTAAATGAAGATGATGGGTAATACTAGGGCACATATTGGGCACCTACTCCCAGAGCAAGAGAGCAAAACAATATCTTTGGAAGGTGAATTGAGAGTAGAAAGTCTTTTGAGATATAAGGGAAAGTATGTTAAATGTGGATATGTTCTTATTTGCTTGAAATGCATTTCTTCTACCTCTCCCCCTTTCTTAGAAAAAGCAATGGAACCCTTGAAACAGATTATCATTTTATTAACCAAGGTCACCCCAATAAATTCAATTTTATAAAAAAGAAAAAAGGGAGCGATGGAAAGGGCAGGAAAGGGGGCCCAGTGGAGAGAACAGGAGAGGGAAAGACACGGAAGGGCCCCTCGACAAATTGCTCAAAATCACCAGGAAGGCTGGTGGTAGGGTCAGGGGGAAGAGACATGGGCCACGAGGAAGGAAATCTACACCAGGACTCCAGCGATCGTGTGGATTTGTTGCCGCACAACCAGGAAAACAAAAGCAGCAAATGAGACATCCTCAGCCCAGGTTCCCTCTGAAATGGCAAGCGATTTGGGCAGAAGTACTAAGAGCTTGAACATCACTGCCCCTGTTGGTGTGATGACAGAACTTTCCTAAGAGCTGTCCCTAGAGTAAGGTCAAAGTGTTAAAAACACACCCAGAATTGAATGGTCTGATCACAGCACGCGGGCCTTTCAGCTGCTCAGGGGGATCAGGGCAGCAGTTTGATATTTATTAAACATCAGCAGGGTCTCTGGTGGAGTACCGACCCCTGTAAAAGCTCAGGTCCCCACTCAGAGACATTTTAAAGGCATAAAGAAAAAGCAAGGCCCAGCCTGGGCAGCCACCCTCAACGTAAAGTCAAGCTGAACTCGAATAGTCTGGTGCCTGTGTGCGGGGAAGGAGTTTGCTTTTAGAATGACATGTTTTATTATCTTCTCTCTCTTGGAAACTCTAACCATCAGCCATCAGACAACACCCTGGGTGATCAGGAAAGGAGGACATATTTTCTACAGTGAAGAGAGTTTGGAAATAAATGATGGTAGAAGGCAGTAACGTCCACCATTCCCTCATTCCAGCATCTTTGCCAGTCACATCCACAAGAGGACGTTTCTCAGCCGGAGGGAGACAGCCTGACTAGGAACCGATAGAAGGAAAAAGACTAAGCTAAGAAAGCCTGACAAGGGAGCCCATAAAAGAAAGTCCAAGGGAAAAAAAAAGTAATTTAAAAAATTATATCCAACACTAGAGAGCAAAATTAATATGAATACAACATGATTTCAGAAAAGAGTGCAAAATAGAAATTAGAAGAAATGGGTTCAAATTCTGACTCTGCCACTTACTAGCTGTAACTCAACCTCCCTGTGTCTCAGTTTCCCTACTAAATGGGATACTGATCCTAACTCACATGCTTGCTGTGAGCATCCAGGAGAGAAGGACTATGAATGTGCCTAGTAAGCTAAGTGCAGCTCCTCAAATGTTAATATCCGTAATTGGTATTATCATCATGTTTGATAAAGAGGTGAGTCTGGTACAGAAATTTGCATATTCATTTAAAACTATGAAAATGCTGATTGTATAACTAGAGTCGCCGCTGAGAAACCCATCGTAGTCCAGATCTGTCAAAAGAAAATGATAAAAACATGACTGGAGGAGACCTGGCCTCCCTCCCACGCTGAAAGGAGAAACGAGAAATGGGCTATCTCCTCAGTAGGAAGGTCCTTTATTCTGAATTTAAACTACACATGCAGTCCTGCCAACTCCCACAGCTGGTTGGAGGCCAAGCAGAGATCACAGGTTGTCTCTTGGGCTTTCAATGTCCCCCATTTGTACGGACTGAGAAGTTGAGGTGTACACAAAACGAAGCAGCTCTCGCGGAACCCGTGTCTGCTGGAAGCGGCCAGGCCTTTCCTCTCGGAGAGAATGCCCCAGAGAAAGCCAAAGCTTCAGGCAAAGAGCAAAACCCACAAACAGTGTAAAAGATTAAACAAATAAAGACCAAGGAGGGAAAAGAGAAAGAGCATATTCTGAGACATATTTTCAAAATCAGAAAGATAAATTCTGAGAATGAAACGCGTTGGGACAACAAGGACAAATGCTAAAATAAATCTGAAAAGAGGGCGAGTGTGGGCCACACAGAAAGTAAAACTCGGGAATGTTAGACAACGGTGGGAGAAAACGTAAAACAGGGAGAGTCAGATAAACACCAAAGGGCAATAAATCACAGAAATCACACTGCTGAGAGTTACTGTGAATAAAACACACCCCACAAAGTAAGCCTATGAGAGTAAAGACAAATGCAGTGTGACCACCAAATACAGATATCGTGACAGGGACAGAAACCGCTGCCGGGAACAGGATCCCCACAGTGACACTGACCTCCTGGCCTTCCACAGGAAGTCGAGTTTACATACACTTCCCTAAGTCCCCCTGCTCAGGTTCTTCTCCAGTCTCCTTGCATCGGTACATGAGTGGAGGCCACCTCTCCCTTCCCTGATAGTAGTTCTCATTTACTCGGTCAGAGACAGAGGGACTCAGTCCCCTTAAGGAGAGATGTGGTTCTCCTTCTGTCACTGATAACTTCTCCCCGGGAAAAGGCCAGGACACTGCTCTCTCATTCCCAGATCCAGGCCTTGTCACTCAGAGGTCAGTGACTTCACATGTGGCATTATTTGAAGTCACTGACATTAGTTGATACCCACATGGTCATCAGAATCAAGGCTTATCATCAGACTCTACTATGAAAATCTCTGGGCGAGAGAGGAACAGTAGCTTGTCCTGATGAAGTCTAGGCAGGCTTTGAAGTCCGACATGCTGGGACTTGAAATTCTGTAGCAGTGCATATTAGTGATGTGACATTGAGCTAACTATAGTTGAACTCTCTGATGCCCCTGCTGCCTCCTCTGGAAAATGGGAATGGCACTTTAGATTCTAAGATTATCTGATAAAAACATACATTACCTAAACCACCTAGCTGCTCTTAGGGCTAAACACGGTAGCTTGTGGAACAATTACAATTCATCACAGTCATAACCCTCACCTGCAGGTGGGCTCTGGGCCCCAATCGACAGGGACTTGGCCACCACAGGAACGATCAGACGTGGCAGGGATGAAGGTAGGGTGGGCCAGCACCTCAACTCGGAAAGCAGGAAGGAGTCAAATTAAGGGAATGAGCAGCAACCAGGGCACGTTGGTAACCATTATGCCTAACACCTGTATCACATGTTACAAACCTATCAAGTGCTTTCAATGAGGAAGAGGCTTAGACTTTGGATACTGATCGTGAATGAGAGGAAGTCTCCTCACTCCCTTTATAACACGTTTGTACTCTGTGAAGGAGTTTCACCTCCGTTATCCACCACGATCACTTCCACTCTGTGAAGAAATGGAACAGGAACTAGTCATCTCATTCTTAGAGATGAGGAACCAGAGACCCAGAGAGGTTGCAACCCACCCAAGGTCATGCAAGGTCATGTAGCCAGTAGGTGGCAGCTAGGAAATGACCTCAGACCCACAGCAGAGGAGGTGATGTGATGGCTCCCATCCATTGTTATCACGTTGGGAAGAGAAATGTTGCTACTTGTACTGTATCATGAAGAACCTGTGAGCTAAAAATACCTCATGCAAATGAATTCCCCTGGAGGGAAGAGAATACGCAAGCATACAATGGAGAGGGAGGTAAATGCAGCTCACATGAGAATAGAGGCCCTGAAATTGCCTCTCCCCTCCCCAAAGTGTGGTGCTCAAACCAGCAGCACTGGTGTGCTTGTAAGAAACAGAGAATCTTGGGATCCACTCCAGACCCATGGCCTCAGAATCCACATTTTAACAGGATTACTGGGCGATTCATATGCAGATTAATATTTGAGAAGCACTGGTCTAGAATAATTCAAACAGGAAATCATCTCACCATTGTTATAGTCCTGAATTCTCCTCCTCAGGAAAAAGCTCTACTTTCCAAAGCTGAATCCAGATGACCTACCTAATTACCTACCCTCACTTTCTCACTGAATACATCCATCGAATTGTCTGTTTGTTGACTGGAATCCCAGTCTGCCGACTTCAATCCCAGTCGGCTCTTGCCGTGACTGAAGGTACACAAAGATGCCATAGTTGGGGGAAATCTCTGCTTCAGAAACAAAGAACAGTTGAAGATGGAAAGGGAGTAAACTAGACCTAACTTAGATCATCTTAAAGGTTTCTTGCATCCCTCAGTTCCCACAGTTCTGTTTCTATATTGCATGCTGGGTTGGAGTTTCTCATTCTAGGTAGCGTTCAGAACTTCTGCTTGCTCTGATCTGTTGACATTTCACTATTTGTCAGATATACACCTGGGAGTAAATTTACATGCATTGCCGACCACTCTCCTGGCTGCTCTGATCTCTTATTATCTGGAGAGTAGCCCAACAGCAATGGTCTCTACGTGGTCACCTTTATTTGACCTGCTACTTCAGGAATCTGGAGGAACACTTCTCTCAGAATATTCTTGAGCAAGTCATGCTCAGTCTATGACCCAGTTACATTTGTTTTGCAGAAATAAAGCAACTACACTTGACGTTTTCCCTTGGAGATGTGGGGCTGCATTACATCATGCATGGGGAGGTCTCCAAGGGTCCCACACAAAGGTACACCTCTATTGAACAGTATTATTATCCTATTGCCGCTCAATTAAAATAAGTGGCACTTTAAAATGCAGTAACAGCTGTTCACAGCAGTGTCTCCTTGCAATGCATTTTTGTTCTCAGTTTTTGTGTTTCCCTACAGCCTTTTACATCTTTGTTTAGGCTGTGCTGCACACTCACCATTGTGAAATCCACAGGAATCTCAAATACAAAATGCCCAATTCAATCCAAAACCAAAAATGAGCTCATGGACCAAGAAAATGCTATATTAAGCCTCATGCCTCGACCCTGAAGGCCCTTTGCCACAGGAACATTTTGCAGCAGTAGCTTTCGGGGGGTCTTCCTGGGACGCAGTCAAATTCACAGGCTTCTCACTTGGGCCCTATGAGAAGCCGGTGGCATGCAGTGAAAAGCAACACAATATGTCAACTACATATGCTTATCATTGGGGGAAAAATCCAAATGCATCTGACTTAACAGAAAAATATCTTCATGGATATTTTCTATGGTGTATTTCATGCCATAAAATAATTAATGTCAAATATAGAAAACAAAAATAATAATTAATGGAAATAAGTTAACTCTTTAACATCCAATAACTCTTTCCTCTCCTTTACTCTTGTCTAATGACCTTCCAGAACATCCATAAAGCTGTATCTTCTCACATCTGAGCCCTCATTCTGACTTCCTTGATGTTACCTCTTCATGAACAGGGCTGACCATTAACCAAAGCAAGTCTTAAACCCTGGGCACCATATCTTATCACCTCTGCCTACTCAAGAATATCACTATAGAAATTCTTTTCTCTCTCATGTATCTTTCCTTATTTCTTTTCTTCTACTGAACAATTCCCTTTACCATCCAGGCACACTGTAATTTTTCACATTAAAAAACATATCTCTTTAGGTTACACCTACATGTTCCTTAACCTACTGATCCTTTTAGTACACTCCTTTAAAACCAAACTTCCTGGAAGAATTGTCTATATTCACTGCTTCCAACTGATCTTCTCTTATTGTTCTTGACCATTTTCCAATCTCACTTTCACACTCTCTGCTCATTAATAAAACCACTCTTATCCATCTCAATAATGACCAATGTGTGGTTAACTCCAACTTCTCATCTTTGGTCCTCACTTTATTTAATCTATTAGTAGCATTGATAAGATTGATCACTTCTTCTTCCTTGATACACTCTCTTCACTTGGCTTTCAAGACTCAAAAGAACATCAGTACTGGATTCTTTTTGGTCTTCTTTTCTGGTTCCTCCTCAGTTCCCTGATCGCTGAACATTTGAGTGTCCCTGGGTGGTGCCTTATTCCTCTCTGATCTCTATCTGCATTCATTCCTTTGGTGATGCCATCCAGCATGATGGCTTTAAATGTCATGTTCATCTCAAAACTGGCATCCCGACCTTCCTCCTCAAGCCACTCCTCTCACAATTGTTCCCATTTCAGTTAAAGGCAATGCATCATTTACTTTCTTGTTATTTTATCCACGGCTTCTTTCTATTGCTCACACCGCATGGCCAATCCATCAGAACATTTGTTTTATTTACCATCAAACCATTGAGAATATGACCACTTCTCATCAGCTATACTGTTCCTACCTTGGTCCAAGCCACCACATTCTTCACCTCCTATGTAACCTTTGGGTTTCTGTCCCCATCCTCCACAGTCAACACAGCAGCTGAGGTAATCCTTTGAAAATATATGGGACCACTTATTTATGCATTCATTGGTTGAATAGGTGGAACAACAAATCAATGTTTCTCTTTCTTCCTCTCTCTCTCTTTCAAACTGATAAATAAAATTAAAATATATTAGATCATATCATTGTTCTGCTCAAAAACTTCTAATGATTTCTAATCTTGCCCAATAGCTGAGTCAAGTTACCCTGTCCAGAACTTCATTTAAGTTGACTCCACTTCAAAAATAATGTTAACAGTGGTACCTACCTCCTAAGATAATCATGAAAAGTAAATGCCATATGCAATATAAACCATGCCTATTATTAAAAAGAAAAAAATAAATAAATGCAAAGTTTTTCCTTGCTCGAGAGAGTCCTTGAGAAACCTCAGAAATTTAAACTATCGTCATCATCACACATACGTTGATAACATATTTAATCAATGCGATGAATAATATTGTATGTCTACCAATTATAAGATCTAAAAATAAAACTAAGAATTCTGTTCTCTGTCCATTTATTTCTAAAGAGCCAGAGTTTAACATCAAGTACATCACAAGCCCTCTTGGGCATGGGGCACTTGGAGGGCTAAATAAGATTGTTCAGTTGGCAATGAAAGTCTCTAGCAGTAGAGACAAAAGGGTGATGACAATGATAATAACAAAGTGGTGAGGAAGAAGAAGTCAGTAAAAACCATCAAGAATTTAGACAGGAAATCTATCTTGGGCACATCCATGGGCGATCTGTCTCCCTGCCTCTTCTTCTGCCAATTGTATCTCCCGGTAGTCCCACATCTTGAGAAAAAGGCAGCCAGATACTCTCAACAGTCTATAGTTGGACCCCTCAATTCCTCGTGCTGCCTTCCCCGCTCCTCTGCTATTCAAAAACCCCTTCCCTGCTCCTTTCCCCGGTGCTCCCAGCGGGTCCTTGCCTTGCTGTTGTGTGCCTGCCTGTTGAGAAGAGCTGTGTCAGCTCTGTACCAGCTGGTGGAGAGACCCGTATGAAAAGGTGAGTGCATCTTTATGCTAGCGTCTGGTGATTTTTCCCTGTGTGTGTGGTTTCTTTTTTTCTCCCTAAATTGACTATTACCATTTTTCTTTTTTTTTTTTTTCTTTCCCATCTGAATGGTACCACTAATGCAGTGAGAGAGAAGGGGAAAAAGAGCGGAAGCCCGTTAAAATATAACAACAAAATAACCCAAGGCTCAGAATGAGGATGCTGAGATGGCTTAAAGCTGTCCTTCTTCCCTTCCCCGTTATCTGTCTTACTCAGCCACCTTCCACAACAAGCCAGGCCCCTCACGACACCCTCTTCCTCACTGTTTTTCTTTTCCCCATGTGACTGCCTGGGTTCCCACAGTCTTGTTTCTTTCATCCCGTTGTCTCATCCTTCTTTCCTTCTCTCCTTCCCTGAAGGACTTTCCTTCACAGCCTCAGCCTCTTCTCCTTTCAGCCATAGCACAGACCATTGCTACAGGGCCCAGGTTCTATCAATTCTCACAAGAGCAGCATCCGGAGGGAACCGTGAGAATGGTGGTGGATGGAGACCAGGGGAAGTAGCAGATCAGCTATACCTCCTCACAGCAACCATTAGCCAAAGGCAAGAGGTGATGAAAGGCAAGTAAAAAGCAGGAATGAAGACAGGGAACCCTGCTGGGGAGAGCAATCACAGGACTCTGAAACAGAAAGGTATAGTGACAGTGGATTTGAAGAGAATTCTGCCATTGAGTTGCTTGGTTCCTCTATATAGGTCATTAAAGTGGGAGCCTCGCCTGTAAAATGCACATCATTAATTCTACATATCTTAATTTTTGTGAAGATCAAATGAATGGTATGTTCAGGGCATTATTATAACCACAGACTGCTAAACAAAATACTGTGATTGTTATTGTTACTTGTGGAATTTCTTTTAAGATATCTGTTTACTCATCCTTATAGTCCACAATCAACAGATGACATTGTGGATGGTTGGCAGTCAATGAATTATTGTGGAATATAATTGAATTGAATTTCCATTCTTCTCACATACTCTGAAAATCTCCCTAAATGTTTTATTTCAACAATAGCCATTTCTTCTACCTCTCAAAATTACCAGGACTGAATAAAACATGTTAATGCCCTATAATGAAATACTTCTGCAGCTCTTAAAAATTACCTATTTAATGAGTTTAAATAACCTAACAAAATGCTTTTGTTATACCGTTAAGTTTTAAAAGCAAGATACAAAATTGCTCATATGAATCCAATTATTTGTGATGTGTATGTAAATACTTCAAATAGTAATATTACTATCTAAAATATTAAAACTCCAAAATTTTATTACTCCAAAATATTGATAGTGCTTGATTTCTGGATTGTGAGGTTATGGTTGATTTTGATTCTGGGGGAGAGGGTGCTTTCAGGAGTTTTCAACAATGTTTAAATAATATTTTCATAATTTAAAGAAAACATAGAATGCTACTTTTTTATCCTTACCCAAGGACATGATTACTGATTTTAGAGAGAAAGGAAGGGAGGGAAAAAGAGAGGGAGAGAAACATTGGTGTGAGAGAGAGACATTAATCAGTTGCCTCTCACATGTACCCTGACCGGGACCAAACCTGCAACCCAGGCATGTGACCTGACCAGGAATGGAACTCAAGACCTTTTGGTTTATGGGATGATGCTCCAGCCAACTGAGCCACACCCGGCCAGGGTCATACAATGCTATTTTAAACAAAATGACAATGGTCAGGAATAATTACACAAACTCCTCCCCACTCTCACCTCACTAATTATATTGAGTTCTTCTAAGACAATGAGAGAATGTGGGGACAGAAAACCCATTAAGACACCAATAAGCATATGGGCTACTTTATTTCCAAGGACATCACACTGAAAACCCCAATGCCTTTGTCCTCTGAAATATCAAAAAAATCTTCTCTCCATGCAGAAACTTTGGACTGGGATAACATGTTACTGAGTCCAAAGATGGGTCAGCATACAGTAGAAGGCAGAGTAAGAAGGAGGTGCCCACGTTCATAATTCACATGACCTTTCTAATGTCTTCTCTCAATGATCTGACAGCAGAAGTCCATAGGCAATTCATTGATACTTCTCTTTGAAGGTGATCCAACCAGTGAAAGAAAGATGTTTAGCCAGTTGTTTTCACCAGTATGGAATTGGCAGAACTAACATACCAAGGCCTTGATAGAATTGTGCAAAGGAAATATAACCGGGTAGAATGTGGCACATGATAAGAGCCAAGGAGGAGGAAAGGTTTATGGAAAATACCACCTTTCAGTGCAAAACCTGTATTTTGATGTACTCACTACTCTTCTTTTTTTTTAAAGATTTTATTTACTTATTTTTAGAGAGAGGGGAAGGGAGGGAGAAAGAGGGAGAGACACATTGACGTGCAAGAGAAACATCATTGGTGGCCTCTTGCACATATCCAGCAGTGGACCTGGCCTGCAACCCAAGCATGTGCCCTGATGGAGAATCAAACCTGAGACCCCTTGGTTCAGGGGAAGATGCCCAACACACTAAGCCACACCAGTCAGGGCTCAGTGCTCTACAAGACATAACTTCTAGCCAGACTTGTTCAATACCAAGCTCCCAACCTTCCCAAAGGCAGTAGAGAGAACTCCCTCACACTTGTTTTATATTTTTATATACTAAAAGCTTTAATCCTCTCAATCTAACCATCTTGGTCCCAGTATTTGTTGGAGGGGGCTTCCATCTGCTTGTCTAGGAGTTTTGCTATGTTAGATGAGGTCCACTGAAGATTTCTGATTTGAGAAAAGTAAACAAAGGTATTCTCTCCTAAAGAGAAAGGACACGTATTTTAAACCTTTCAGAACTGTGAAGTGAACCAGAAGAAACTGCAATGGGAAGTCAGAGCCTGAAAGTAGGTGTCCTGTGAAGATACAGCTTGCAGTGTAATTCAGCCACGTCCTGGGAAACTGGTGGTGGCGAAGTTAAGCAAGTGCTCGGCAGATAAGAGGAAATTCCATGGACGTCAGGACTGAACTTTTCTCCAGAGCTGGGATCTGTGCAGAGAAAATGTCACTCGTGGACCTGCCTTTTCTAGAATTGTCCCTGGAAGATATATTTTTTTTAAACATCTAACCGAAAATAAGCCTGTTTTCTGACAAATCGTGTTTACCCAGAATCATGTTTTGAATAAGAAGAGCAGCTTCAAACAAGAAATGCCCAGGGAATTCTTTGTTGTATGTGGACATTTCACAAATTTCAGTTTCTTAAAAGAGATTTGGATGGGGAACATGGTCTATAATACAGACCTGCATTTACAGGGCATATTTGTGTCTGGCATGGTTGGGTGCTTTGTGCATTCCATTGAGCACTGCACCTCACCTGATCCTTTTCTGACACTGAATTAACGTATGGGATGTCATGCAAATATCTTCTGCCAAAACCTCAACCTTGATGGTGATAAAACTTATAGTGATCATTTTCCCTTAGGTTATCTAAATATATACATATAATCGCTCCTGGTGTGTTATTTTTATTTGAAACGTTTACCTGGGTTCACTCAGCTCTCACTAATACCTGAGCCATTTATCTTAGCTTGAACTCCCCCCAAAAATGTAAGTATATAAGCTTTCATATTTTGGTTGAATACTGCTCCTTAGACATGTCTCAACTTTCAAAATAAATCTTTCTTTTTTGATATTGGGTCACTGGGTGCTTCATACCTTCCTACAATGCTATTTATCTTAACCAGTGTACTTTCTCATTGGCCATATAAATACATATATTTTTTGTTTGTTTTATTCACCTTGCAGTGGAAGGGGAAGAAATGAACTCTGACAATACGCTTGCTTATTTCTCTTCTGTTGCCATCACAGAAGAAAATGTTGCACAGAGAATGTCAAAACCTGGAGAATGCCTGAAGTGCAAAGACTTTTATAACTAGATTCACAATATAAACCGCTTTGAGAAGCTTCCAGAATGGCAAGCACAATAGCAAATTGACAGTGCCATCTGCCAAATGGCCTGGAGATGCAGAGAACCATTGGACTCATTAATTATTGATGACAATCAGAGTCAATTTGACTTCATTATGGGCCAAGAAAAGGAAATCATTGAGGAGTTGGTTCTTAATGGACCTAAATGTAATGGAAGGAGGGAGGATTTTGGGGGTGAGAGAGTCCATCTCCCCACCCTCTCTCTTCCATCTCTTTGAGAGCAGCATAAAACTATACAAAGTGTCCAAATAATTTAGGCAAAAGTCAAATGGCAGGAGGCCCTGAATTTCCAAAACCTAACATCTGAATGGCTCACAGTTCATCAGATAATTGTACCAGCCTCTTTTGCAGGGAGGGAGACTGTTTAAACAAAATTGGGTTTCTTCAAAAGTTTCAGCCCTGTTTTTAATCCCTTTTTCAGGGGATATTGCAAGCCAACTCCCTGAAGATAAGAATGAGGAAGTTAAGACATACCATTCAAGGGCAGGGATGAAGAGAACAGCAGGGATACATTGAGGCTCTTTGTCACACTAACTCTGCACCCTGGGCCTTTCACCCACACCTTGGGTGCTGCCTCTATTTATCAGAGCACAGGCTTTAGGAAAGAAATGAATCTGAGTACCGTATCTGATTGGAACTGCAGGGGGCTTCCGGTAGGCAGGATGCAATTACTCAGCTTGGATTGCAACCAGAACCAAGACCCCCATGGTCACTCTGATTCCTTCGTATTTTCTCTAGCACCTTCTCTAGCATAGCTCACTGCAGCTCTCCCATTCGAGCTTAAGAAGAGCTTCTGTGCTTTCCCAGCAGCTCTTCTTTTCAACAATTCACTTCAACTGAACAGCAGAGCTTGTGATTTTCCCAGCGTTGTGCAAGTCGTTCTGGGAACAGGAAGCAAAGTATAAAGCATAGTCTACATAATCTAGAAATTTAGTCTATTTGTCTATTATTTAGGGAAGCATATACTCTCTGGCTACAGGGGACATAAAAAGTCATCTTCAATCTAGGTGACTTGTTCATGGTTATATCTATACATTGAGAAATTAATTAGAATAATAGAAATGCAGTTTGATCACCTACACTATTTCAATTAACTTCTCAGTGTGTAGACCTGGCCTTTCTCTTCATTCTAAACCTTTTTTAAAAAAATCATATTTCTCTAGTTCTCTACAATTGCTCTTGAGCAAGTGGTTCCATTCATGCTCCGTGCACCTCATCTTCACTCCAACAGGGATATGTTTGCAGCTTCTCACAATGCTCTCCCTTGTCCTTAGCATGGTGGCACTTCATTCATAGCCAGTTATGTACTTATGTACCCTTCTCATTATGAACTATAAACAATTAAATCATAAAAGTCTCTTCTGCTCGTTTTTGAGGTGTCCCATGCAATTCACTTCTATTTATTCTTTGAAATTATCACTTCATATTTTCAATGAACCTCTATTAATTGGACATTATTGTTAAGTCTAAGAGGAGGCCAATCAAATGCAATATTGAGAAACGTCCATGCTCATTACTGCCAACTATGCAGCTAGTGTGGCCCTTCCAAAACTCTAGGAAAAGCCTATTCCTTTGAAAAGTATGTTAGGAAGACTAATAGTCTTTAACATACTAAAGTACACTTCTTACTATTCAAAGTACTTATATGCACAATGTCATGTTTGTTTCTCACAAGCATATAAGGCATATTTTCTTACCCTCAGAATTCTGGCAAAGAAACTGAGGTTAAGTGTGCTTACGTGATTTATCCAAAGTCAAACTGCTAGACAGTATCTCAGCCAGCTATTGTGACTCCTGGACCAGTGCTCTCTCTGCTGCAATCTCTTTTGACATTCCTTGACGCCAGATGTCAAGAAATAGAAAATTAAATGGGACAGATTTTACTCCATTTGCAAGTTGACAAGTTAGATTGCCATAGTTGCATGAATGCTAGCAGAAGACATGAAACACCTGGTTCAGAGACAGAGGACTATCACTCACAGCAGTTTTTACAGCAAGAGTAACAGCATTTTATCCCCAGTACCATCACCCAGGACTCTCTGTAAACGGGGCCACATGACTCCTGCATACGCAATAAGCTCCGTTATAGTAACCCCAACTAAGGGAACCCAAGCATGCCTGCCCTTTGTTCTGGAGGGAGACCTTATATTTATTATACTGGGCAGTAAAAAACTTTCCCTTCTCTCCAGAGGGATGTTTGTTATACACATATCCTTTAAAAAACATCTAGAGCAAAGGCAGTCAGTATCTCTGTGTACATGATGTGCAGAAACATGAGACTGATGGAGAATTGTCTCGTGATACTAAGTAAAGCATGAATCATTGTTTGCTCAAGTTTAACAACCTATTTTATGTGACAAAAACTAGCAAGTGGTTCAGTTATGATTTACACTTTACATTTCATATTCCACTCTTCCAGGCTGTCTGTCCAAGATGGAGGCGATATTTGGGAACAATGAGTATCTCTCCATCTATTAAAACAAATTATCTGGTGAGCCACCTCTCGTTCAGTCCTGGTGTAGTAGAAATATCAAACATCAACTTCCCATACATACATGCTACAGCCAGTATGTAGCAGGAAAATATATCATAATTTTAAAAAGAATGAACATAGAGACAGTTGGACTTTTGATCTGATGAGCTGCTTGTCAGGTGTGTGAGTCAAAGACTTGGAGCCAGAAAGAACCTGATTGCACTGAATTAAACAGTAAGCAGACCCTGAAATGGGAAGAGAGGGACCAAGAAAGCAGGGAGACTGCTTGTGGAGCCTGGAGGACTAAATAGACCTAAGAAAACAGATTTATCTAATATGTTTAATCTTTTGTAGATGCAGTATTTGGCAGAAATGTTGAGTTTCATTTCTGGGTCTCCATCCTTTAGACATAGTGGCGAGGAAGCATTCTGAGGGGAAGGGAATCCGAGAACCACACCTCTCAAGAAACTAACAAAAGTCTCGGGAAGTCTCAGAGCATTTGCAGTAATGCTTTATACTATGAAAAGTCAACTTGAATGGTCTGTATCAATTAACCTCCTTTCCCTCCAGCTCTGTCTGGGTTCAGCCAGTGGGAGGAACCAGCAGAAGATCCATAGAGCAAGAGGAGACTGCTGCCGAGTGTTAGTTTCCCCAGCTCCCGGCACCAACTGAGTGTCTCCCTCTCCCTAAACGCACAGTTCTCATCATGCCATCCTCTCCAGACACCTGTTCTCTCCAGCTTCGTACCTTGATCTCAAGAAAAGTCCAATTGCCCTCAGGGTAAAGTGCCATCTGCTGTGCTCTTCCTCAGGCTTCACCAGTTACTATCTGTGTGACCTTGTATGACTAATTAACGTCTCTGTGCCTTGACATTATTTATGTATAAAATTGTGCTTAAAATGCTACCCATATCAGAAAGATGCGTGAGTTAATTCAAATGTTCTTAGTGCCTGGCATATAGTAAATAGTTGATAAGCATTAGCTAATTTTTATCATTTTATTATTTTTATTACTGTTATTTTTCAACATCGACAGTGTGAAAAAGAAGAAGAAAGTTTTCCTCTCAACGACTCATTAACCTTAAAACTGAAAATCCTAGCTAGAGACCCAATAAACATCAGGGAACATACGGCCCTCTTAAACTAGAAAAACATCTAAAATCTCTCATAGCCATACATATTCAGAGCATAGGTTGCAAATATTTCAAATGGCATGTCAAATATTAACAGCCCGTGTTTGAATGTGCTCATTCAGTTCCAGAAAAGGTGTCATCTCCATATCAAGGGATTAAAATCATTGTGTGAATGTTTCCTCTGAGCTGAGATTTCTTTCACGTTATAGGATACTCTATTATTAATCACTTTCTTTAATATCTTAATACTGTGATAGGAAAATCAAATTAAGCTGGTAAAAATTTCCCATCAAACTGTATTAACTTTGTCTTGTAAAGACTTCAGTTTTCTTTCTAATGAGAAAGCTAACAGCCTGCTTAGTCTGCACATTGCATGGATCAGACAAGCTCGTTTTTTGGAGAATGTGTCGGAGTCATCTTGAATTCTTTCCCCCTTTCACTTATAACCAATGTTTGTGCCATCATATCAACTTCCTGCTTTCTGTTCTCTATACCCCTGCACAGGCCCTCACCAGCTCTTGCCTATGACAATCATAACCTTCAACGATGACCCCACCTAGTCAGCTAATACTCTAAACAATCCTCTACATCGTCGCCATATTAATCTATCAAAGGCATGTCTCTGATTATGTCACTTTCCTGTTTAAAAGTCTCCTATGATACCCCATGACCCACCAGAGGCAGGGGTGAGGAGACACATTGTTAGCCTTTGAAGTGTTCCATGTGCTAGTCCTAAGTTCCTTTTCTAACCTTATCCTCTGCTACTTTCTCCACTAACTTTCTTTGGTAACCAACCCGGATTGCTAAGCTAGGCTGAATATTTTCACTTTGCATATCTGTGCCATATTTCCAAATGAACTTGGTACCTTTTCCCCTGCTCTGTGCACCAGGAAGCTGACCAATGGAGGCTTTCTTGCTCTCTGGTTTCTGGCCGGGTCTGGTGATTGGAAAGCACAAACAAGAGGTCAGAGAGCTGGAGGAAAGTTAGTATAGGGTCCCTCTACCAGAGCCTCAGGGGCTGGCAGGAAGCCCCCTTCACACAGCTGAGTACTCACTTTGTAGTAACTACTCCTTCTCCTCTCTCTTCAGGCAAGGACCAGGATACTAGTCCATCCCTTGTTGGTTTCCCTAAAGCCTGACCACACTTCTGTAGACAGACCCCTTATTGCTTCTCTTCAAATACACAATTTGAGTAATTCACACCCGTATGTTTCCTACCAGCACCATGGCTGACAGAGTGGCCGGTACCAGAGTGGCTCAGAGAAACCAGCAGAGACTAGACACTGGTTCTTTGGCTTTCAATGGCATTAGTATTGTTCCAGTGAAGACCGGTGGTAGCACAGGACAGGTAGCAACCAAGAAGCAGTGGCACTCTAATGACAACAGCAATTCTAAAGCTGTGAGGCCAGGTGACGCCACCCCTGCCAGCCATTGAGAGAGCACACAGGGAAAAAGGATACGTGCAATTCCTTCCATGTCCAGCTGAGTGCTTCGGGGGGGAAATCAGAAGGGTTCCGTGACAGCTTTGAATTTGCGGGCAGATATGGCTGAGCAGAGTCACCGTGACAATTAAACATCAAAATTTACCAGGTATCTTATGTCGAGGTAAGGGCACCGGTGGGAAAGGAGTGGAATTCGTGACATGAGATGGGGACGTTTAGGTGAATGAATCAGAGAGGTCTTAGAACTCTGAACCTGCAAATCTTTCTGAACCTCTCTCGTCAGTAGGAACAGTTACCCCTCATTCCTGCCCTAATCAGATGGAAACTATCTTTCCCTGCATAAAAGTTTTAGTGATTTACATGAGGCAATTACTTTACAAGCGATACCGGTTTTCCTGAGGGACCAGCCCTCCCAACACCACCACCCTGCATGACTTCCAGGGCCATAACAAGGAGTGGGTCCCACATAGCGAAGCATAAGACCTGGTCCTGGAAGCTTTGGTCTGTGCACAGAAAGAGCTGAGAACTTCACCTGTTGGCACTGCAGACTGCGTAAAAGGTGTACAAGAGAGAATTCCAGGAATGCTAGGCCCAGGCTGTCGACGGTAATGCTGTCCACCCACAGACACTCATAGCTCCGGCCAGTCAGCTCCCTCCCTACAGACCCCTCGCTGGGTTTCAGTAACTGGCTTTTTCAGACTCAGGGGTAGTGATGGCTCCCATTGCTGCTAGCCCGAAGGTACAGGACTGCAGCCCTTGTTGACTTCACCTAACTCTGCCCACGATGCTGAGCTTCCCTTAATTATCCCATCAGAGGGGCTGACTGACACACTTTCTGGTTTCATGCTTTCTTGCCGTGGTACTTTTTCTTCATGCTAACCCTTCTGCTTAGACTTCCTCCCCGCTGGTTCATCAAAGCCCAACTTAAAAATCAGTTTTGACACGAAGCTTTCCTATTTCTGAAATTGGTACTCATTTAGTCCTCCTTGAGCCATACTGCCTTTCCTCTGTCCCTCTCTTATGTCTCCTAGCAATTTCTCCTGTGCACTGTTGCTACTTCTAAGGGTGATGTATTTCGCTTCTCTATCTACAAGCTTCCTGTGGACAGTATTCAGGTTGAATTCTTATTTTTACCCTTAATTAACCTTGTGAGGCTGCTGATAAATAATAATATCAACCTTCAATTATTTCTGTGTTTCAGGGACTTCTCTATGCCCCTTGTATATATTCAATTAGTCAATCCTTCAACAAACTATAAAAGCTGCTACCATTAGAATGTCCATCATATAGAGAAAGAAATGAGGCCCAAGTAACTTGCTCAAGGTCACGTGGCCATTAAATGGCAGAACAGACGTTAAGCCCAGCATTTTTGCTCCAAAGCACATGCTTTCAACCACAGTTCTATGCAGTCTCCATTAAAATGTGTGAAAAATAAAAAGGAAGGAAATTCTGACACATGTTGTAACAAGGAATAACCTCGATGACATTATGTTCATGAAATAAACCAGTCACAAAATGGCAAATAGTGTATGATTCCATTTCTACGAGGTCAAATTCGCAAAGACGGGAAGTATGACGGCGGTATCTGGGCAGCTGAGGGTTATTATTTAGCAAGGATGGAGTTTCAGTTTGAGAAGCTGAACAGTTCGGGCGATCAGTGGTGGTGATGATTGCACAACAGTGTGAATTCACTTAATGCCAGAGCTGCACTCCTAAAAACGGTTTAAGGAGTAAATTTTATGCTATGCATATGTTATCACAATGAATGAATAAACATACTTATTCATTTATTATTTTTGAAAAGAGTGGAACATGAATGAACAAATTAACGTACTAATGAATGAATTGACTGATTAAGTAGATTTTAGAGTCAACAAGAACAAGCCTGGGAGGTGAGGCGAGGTCCTCATCCTGCACCCGGTTCCATTGCACAGTCCGGGCTGATGTGCCCTCTGTGGCCATGGTTTAGGCTCCAACATACAGGCCATGCACTTTCTCATTTGGGCACCTTAGAAATTGCCTAACAGCGGGCATCCCATAGCCTGAGGGGGGGCCCCAGGCCCCAACCCCCAGGCAATGAAGTAAATGGTTAGTTGTCCCAAATTGTGAAGGAACTAATCCAACTGGATCAGGCTTCTCTAAGAAAAGTGTGTTATTGCTAGGACTGATGTAAAGAAGAATGGAGCTTGGTGGCTTTGATGGGATTCCCTGGGAAAACAGAAAACACTAACTCCAAGCGGTAGAAGGTGTGGGCTCTATCTTGCCTTCCCTTCTCTTCTGCTACTTACCTTCTCTGCACAGATAAAATGATTTTGTCTTGAGTGTTGAATACACTCTACCTTCCAGTGACTCTCAAATCTATTGTGCATCTTCAACCTTGACCTCTCCCTAGTTCAGATCCATGTTTCAATTGCCCAGTTGATAGCTCCACGCAGATGTACATTGCTATCTTAAACACCCAGTGACTGAGCAGGACTGAGTTCTGCCCATTGTCCTTCCTCTTAGAGAAACGTGTTCCTCATCCCAACCCTCCCCATTAAAAGAAATGGCACCACTCTCCAAACAATGGCTGAAGATGTAAAACTAGAAGTGGTCTTAATTCTTTTGTTCAGTGAGTCCACTCATTCCCATATCGTGATATGCAAGTTCTCTACTCTGCTCCCAAAACTTATCTGAAACCCTGCTAGAATCGCCTGTATCCAGTCCACCCCCATGGCTCCCCCACACTACTGCAGTAACTCCTAACTGGTCTTCTTGCTTCCACTCCTGCCCCCAACAGTCCATTCTCTGCACTTGGGTACCAGGGATGCACTTTTAAACCTGAAGAATACCATGGCACTCTCCTGCCTAAAATCCTTCAATGGTCTCCATTTGCACTTAGAATATAATCCAAATTCCTAATTACAGAACCTTATGCAGTTGGGACCCCACCTACCTCTCACCCTTTTTTGCTAGCTAGTCCAATACACTATGGTCCAGCTGGACTTCTTACTATTTTTCAAATAAGACAAGCTCCTTCTTGCTATATGGCTCTTATATTCACTATTAACTTTACTCCTACTACCTTTCCCTCTGATTATTTCATGCTGACCCCTTTAAATTATTCCAACTTTAGCTCAAATATGACTTCCTCAAAGAGCTTTCCCTGACCACCCAATCTAAAGTAGCAACTGACTTAATCATTAATCTTAATTTCACTGTCTCCATTATACTTTTCCTTCCTTCTTTATTTTCTACCTTCCCTCCTTCCTTCCTTCTTCCTTCTTCCTTTCTTTCTTCCTTCCCTCTCTCTATTGCTGTCTTTTTCTCTTCTCATCTGTCTCCCCAAATAGAACGGAAGCTCTGTGTGACTAGAGACCTTTTCTGCCTCAAGTGTATTCCCCACAATATTATAGAGTTTAGTAAATAGAAAATACTCAATATATGTATTGTAGAAGGCATTTTCATTTTTAGTAAATCTCTGGTCCAAGTGGAGTACATATTTACTTACATTTAAATGTACAAGTTCATTTAAAAGTTTAAGCAAGTTAAACTCCAGTGTAAGACATTATATCCGCAATAGCTAAATGTAAAGACCATCTAAATATCTGTCACCTGGTAAGTGGATAAACAAAATGGGGTGTGTTCATGGAGTGAAATATTATTCAGCAATAAAAAAATGAAATAAAAACAATAGTGACGAACTAATACATGCTAAAAATGGGTGAACCTCAAAAATATGAGGTTTGACACATAAAACTAGACACAAAGGACCACAGATGGTACAAGTCCATTTATGTTAAGTGTCCAGAATGGTTGAATTTGTAGAGATAGAACGTGTATTAGTGGTTGCCGAGGTCTGGGGTAAAAAGCAAATGAACTGTAAGTGGGGATGAGAGATCTTATTGGGGAAATAAAACTGTTCTGAAGCTGAATTATGTTGATGGTTATACAACTTGATAAACTTAAAATATCATTTGATTATACACTTAAAGTGGATGGGTTTTATGATATATAAATTACTCCTCAATAAAATTTTTTAAATTAAAAAGAACTACTTGCAGCCCTCCTCTACTGCCCCCCCCCCCAAAAAAAAGCCTAGGGGAAGCACTTGGAAACCACTCCCAAGTAACGTCTGTTTCGAGGTGTAAACTCCTTCCTATTTTTAACTAACCAATTAAACTGATTTATTTTTCCTTCACTCAGAAAGCCACGGTTTTGTGGGGGGTTTTCCATTTCCAGTGGCATCATGCTTAGCTCATCAACTTTCTCCAGCTCTTCCCATTCCCTGACACTTGGCACCTACCTCTATTGCTGTAACATAAACACAGAGTAAATGAGTTGCCGTTGCAATTTATAAGGCCCACAGGAAAAACAAGAGGTTCCCAGAAACAGAGGTTTTAAGCATGACCACATAAAAATATCTCTTTCTGACAAATGGCATTTTCTAATCTTATACTTACCAAATCGGTAAAGAGCTATATTTTATCGCCTTTTTACCCTAAATAGCACAGATAAATTTTTGAGTGAGTGCATCCACTTTAACACAGGAGATTACGACTCCAGTCCGTGATCAAACTCTAAATAACTAGATAAAAGTTTCTTAAGTGCAGCTACCCTGACCTGCGCAGAGGTGGGTAGCATGCAGGAAGCACACGGAATCAGCCTCTCTGGGAGCACAGAGTGGCGGTTTCCAGCATTTTATTTTTTTAACCTCACGGCACACCTAAACTAATTACTCAAATTCTGCAGCGCACCAAAAAATATAAAATATTTTTTGCCAATCTGACAAAAAATAATAGTTATAATTTTGATTCATTCATACAAGACAGTTATTGTTGTGTTGGCTGTTGCCATTTTTCTATTTGACAATCTCAATCTAAGGGAAAAGAGGTTAGTGCCCCTGACTGAATAGTCAGGTATTATATGTTTTACATTTCTTGCATCCCTGGCTGGATGCTTAGAGCATCGCCCCGATACACCAGGGTTGTGGGTTTGATCCCCCATCAGGGCATATGAAAGAATCAGTCAATTAATGCATAAATAAATGGAACAAAAAAAATCAATCTCTCCCCCACCCTGTTCTTCTCTCTCTCTCTCTCTCAAGTCAATAAATACAATTTTTTCAAAAGGGGGATATTAAAAAATTTCTTGTGGCACACTGGTTGAAAACCGCTGACATAGAGACATTCTTATTCTCTGTGGATAAGTAGATGAGAAGAACCAAAGCATCTAAGGTAAAAAGAACAAAAGAGCCTGGAGGCTAGAAATTATTTCAAAATGTCAAGAAACAAGAGTTAGTCATGTTGAGAATCTCAACATTCTCCTTGGGTATTACGCTCCTATATTGCAATCTTGTCTTTTATGTAATATGAATAAATATTTTCTTATGAAAAGATTGAAAGTATCTAGCCATGTAATATGAAAAATAGAGACATTTATTAAAGAAGATACAAGAAACATTGTATATAGGACAGTGATGTCTCAGTCACCTTCAAAGTAGGCACCTTGGGGCTTCACACAGTTCTCCCAACCGCCATCAGCTGCCCCCTTGTATTTTCCTGAATCTCATCCACGATTTGAAATCTCTTTCATTTCAAAGGTGATTTTAGTTTTGGGAAGAGCCAGAAGTCACAGGACGCCAAATCTGGGCTGAAGCGGGGCTGAGTCACCTGAGTGATTCTTTCACCAAAACCTCTGCATGAGATGTGATGCATGAGCAGGTGTGTTGTCATGATGAAGCTGCCAATCACCAGCTGTCCATAGCTGAGAACTTTTGAATCATCCAAATAGCTTCCGCAGAGGAATGTTCAAGCTTAAAGCAAAATCTGATGCAGATTCATTATTCTACTCGCTCAGTTATTTTGAATGCAATGGCCACACAGTATACATGCTCATTCAATGGCTTCTACTGCCCCTACTGACTAGTACAGTGAAGTCATCATTGTTCACCCATTTGCATTCCAGTCTGTGCTTCTTGGCTGCCAGGTTATATTGATGTTGAGCAAACCATTCTCATTATATTAACAATGGTTGGGCTTTTTCTGGACAGACCTCCTCATATATATGAAATTCTTGCTACCGTGTCTGATAAGTAAATACTCAATAAAATTTACCTTTTATTTCCTCAAATAGTTCATGAAGAGTGGTATTTTTGGTTCTTTAAATGTTGAGAGAAATTGTCAGTGAAACAATTTGGGTCTGGAGTTTTCTTTTTGGTTAATAGATTGCCTTAATAGATACAGGGCCATTAAGATTTTCTATTAACATAGAAAATTTTATCTTATATCAACAGCAGTATTTTTTTTTTCAAAATACATGTTTAACTGTTGTTGAATATAGTGACATCAAGTTATGCATAATATTCCCTTATCCTTTATACAATACCTTTTTATATGATGTAGTTTATATATGATACTAAATATGTGTGGTATGTGTGTGTGAGCTGTGGTTATAGCCATTCGTGTCCCTGATGTTTTAATTTGTTTTTTCTTTTTTCTTCTTGATGAGTCTAGCTAGTTTATCAATTTCTGTTGGTTGTTTTCGTGGAGCCAAACTTTGGCTTTGTTCATTTTCTCGGTGACTTTTTTATTGCATTAATTTCCTCTCATCTATTATTTTTTGCCTTCTACTTGGTTTGGGGCTTACTTTGCCCTT